>QLOI01003143.1:0-35711 GCA_003313605.1 Tuber umbilicatum | reverse complement strand
GGGGGGGGATGCAGCGAGCGCTGGTAGTGCTGGATCCTCAGCACGCAAAATGTGTTCACTGAACACAGCGCACTCACTCTCGCTCACTCACTCACTCACTCATTCTCTTCTCATACCTGCCTTTCCTACTATCACTGTTCCTACATACGTGCTCCTGTCTTTGATCCCTTGTCCACCCAACCCTACCGCCCCTCCCCCCCCCCCAATTCACACACAATCGGGAAAACATGGATACAATTATCTGTCACCGCACTTTCCGCTAGTCTTTTACTACACGTACAGGTATACTACTACCTATCTACCGTACTTTCGTCCCTCCACTCCCCTCTCCCTAGCTCACTTCCTCCCTCCCTTATCCACTCACTCACTCGCTCCTCCTCCTCTCTCTCACCTACCTCGCCTCTCCCCTTTCCTTCCTTTTGCCTTCCTCCGCCCTCCCATGTCTCTGCCCGCTGTGGGAAGAATGTATATAACATGGGGACACCCCGCTGGTTCCCTCCGCCAGGTTCAAGCTCAACGTCGACATCTATCTCTTCAACGTCATACTCTACCTAGGGTTCCTCAGCCTGGCCTGTGGACCATCCTTGCCTTCTTCTCCCATAGTTATATGCAAATCTGAAGGGAACCATGATTGCATCCGCTCCCCAGATGCCTCAGTCTTCGCCGTTTACCTCCTCCGTTGAGGCTCCATTGGCATCCCTCGTTACCGGTCTACACCTCTCCAGCGGTCTGGAGTTTGTTCGGCAGTATGAGGGCGCAGTGGTTGTTCCAAAGGACCCGGTAGCTCGATTTCACAGCCTCTCGTGCCTGGCAGCTTGTGTTCTTCTCTCAGCCCTGGCAATATCATGTCTTCTGGTTGCTCTTCAGGACTATCGGCGTCACGCCATCATGTATGTCTCACTTTTTCTTTTTAGGGCTTTCCCCTAAAGCCTCGTCTTCCTTCGCACATTGGCTGATGGAGGACCGTGTGCGAAATTATAGGCCTCCCGGACCGTCCCCTGTTCCTTTCGTGGGAAATAAGTGGGATTTGCCCTTACAGAAGCCCTGGTACAAGTTCAAGCAGTGGACCGATATGTATGGCTCGTTAGTAACGGTATGGACTGGGCGCCGCCCCACAATTGTAATTGGAGACCCAAAGGTAGCCTGCGACCTTCTAGATCGCCGCTCAGTAATTTACTCGTCCCGTCCTCGATTCGTGGTCATGGGTAAGCTCTCATGCTTTTTTTCTCCCTCTTTAACAAACCCCACCCTCACGGGTTTTTTTAGGTGTAACAAATAGCTAATTGTGTCACGGTGGCTCCTATCTCTCTCGTTCTTAGGTGAACTCTTTACGAACAATGATTCTCTACTCACAATGCCCCACGGAGACAAATGGCGGAAGACCCGGAAAATCTTTCACATGGGGCTTCATAGGCGCGCTTGCGAGAGCTACAAACCGATACAGGAGGCTGAGTCCCAGAGGCTTACTCGCGATCTTTTGGTCACCCCCGAGATATTCGGTAAACATCTGGAAAGATATGCATCTTCAGTTATGATTTGTGTTGCATATGGACGCAGAGTAGACAGTTTGGAGGACCCAATTGTCAAGAAGATTTATGACCGTATGGCGTACATGTCGACTCTCAACGTGTGAGTCGTCCCGCTTACCCTGATTGTTTTCCCTGTTCGCCTTGTCTAGTGTTGCACATTTTTCAGCCCCCACTAGGCGGGAGGGCCGTTGAAGCCAAAGAAAAGAGGCTGATAATTTTGATGTCAGACCTGGAGCATTTTGGGCGGAGTCGTTCCCTATCCTCAAGCTTATCCCCGACTTTCTGGCCCCGTGGAAGCGAGAAATTAAACGTCGCGCGAAGGACTCAACCGAGATGCTTTGCAAACTTGCACTCGATGTTAGGGACCGGATGAAGAAAGGGGATGCTCCAGCATCTTTCACGAAGACATTGTGGGAAAAAAAGGAAGGAAATCCGGAAGCTCTTTCCGAGCGAGAGATAGCATATGCGACCGGTTCATTGTTTGGTGCAGGAAGTGATACCTCATCTGCAACTATTATGAGTTTCTTCCTGGCCATGACTTGTTTCCCGAGGGTTGCTGCGGAGGCACAGGAAGAATTGGATCGGGTGGTCGGCAGGGATCGATCTCCTACTTGGTCTGACGAGCCGAATCTCCCGTACTGTCGTGCGGTCATCAAGGAGACCCTGAGATGGCGCCCGGTTGCGGTAATGGGAGGCACACCTCATGCGAGTATTAAAGACGACAGGTACAATGGTCACTTCATCCCAAAGGGCGCAACGATACTGGGCAACCTGTGGGCAATTCATCACAACGAAAAGTACTTCAAAGACTCTCACGACTTTATCCCAGAGAGATATCTTGGTTCGGGAAGAATTGACGGGATGGAACCATATCCACATCGTGATGGACATTCCGCTTTTGGCTGGGTGAGTTTCCTGTTCCGTCCTTGCACCACCCCTCCTCGATTCTTCTGCCCATTCCCCTCCTTCTGTTTACGTCCAACTTTCCTTGGGTTCTCCGTTTCTTCGGAACTTGGTCGGCTGACAGATCTTGGTTACCAGGGACGCCGCATCTGCCCAGGTAAACAACTTGCTGAGAATTCCTTGTTCATCACCATCACTCGAGTACTCTGGGCCTTCAATATCTCCAAGGCGACAGATGAGCACGGTCGGGAGATAACTCCGAACATCTTTGCATATACAGACGGTTTCAATTCGAAACCGCAGCCATTTCAATGCCGAATCCGGCCTCGCACGCCCGGCATCCAGCAAGTTATTGAGCGCGAGGCTAGGCTCGGGGAGCAGTTTTTAGATAAATACAAGTGCAGTTGAGTTGACAAGAGATGAATGTGGGCGATTTATTTATTTATTTATTTTTTGGTTATTTTGGTTATTTCGGCGCAATCGGTTAAAAGGCAACGGAGCACGATGATTTCTTTTTTTCCTTGTTAGGATTTTTCCGGTACAATCATCCCCCATTTAATTATGTTTCTCCTTTTTGGTACGGCATTTAAAGGGATCGGCGTAATGTCTTTTTTGCTTTTCTACTTTATCACTTTTTCCTCTCACTTTAGTTTGCTTTTCTATTCTTGCCATGTCGCGGGACGTTTCAGATGCTGAACCTGTTTGATTCGGAATATTTTTCTTTGTGATGGTATCCTTGTATTTGTTTTTCCTCGGATCGTCACGACCCTATCGCATGAAGGGGGGAGAAGCTACTGGAGAGTACGAGGTGAGAGGGGTGGAGGCGGAGGTGGAGGGGAAGGCAAAGGCAATAATAAATAAGGGGACTTGTTGGGATTTTTTTAATTTTTTTCGTCTGGTGTAAGTAATACATTGGGAGCAGTAGGGATGAAGTGGAGGAAGGAGAGCTACAACTATACTCAAGTACAGAATAGAAGGAACAAATATACCTTAGCAAACTACCGCACGAACTCTTCGCTGTCTCTGGCAGGCCTCAAATTTTGGAATCAAGAGTCAAAAGCTCCTGAGGGGGGATTGGTGCTTTCCCCTGTCGTTCTAGGTCCTTTGGGTGTGACGGATCTCATCAACCAGTATTCGCAATCCTATTAACCCGTCGAGCTAAACCTATCGTAGACTCGGTCGGTGGTTTTCGCCGATAAATCAAATAGCGAGTTCCAAGGGTTCCAACGGTAATGTAGGGTACAGTGCCTGTGCGATACGGTACCGGTATCACCACAATTGAAAGCAAGAAAGAAGGAGGCGCCTACTGTGCAATCATACGCATTCCCCCGCCAACCAATCAACCAATCAACCAATAACCGCACCGGGCATCCCATCCCACTGCGATCGTATTCCGAAAGCGGTACCGTATGTGCGTGATCAGTGAGTGACAGCAGAGGGAGTTCATCTGATCTTTCTAGACACAACGGAAGAAAAAAAAGAAAGCAAAGGAAAGGAAAAGCAAAAAAAGTTTGGATGGAAAATGGCGAATGAGGTGGGAACGTCGGCGCACATTGATCACCTCCTTCTGTACTGTATAGCACGATAGATAGAAGCACCGAGATGGGAGGCACTTTGTAACACCTGATACCGTACTGTACATACGGCCTGCACCGTATCGTCGTAAATCACATTGCGTCGGAATGATACACATCACTCCCCCGCGACGATCACGGCGTCGTGAATACGCACCCCGAAACCCGTGGCCGGTTGACTGTTATGTATGTCCCGGGTGCGGTGCGCGCTAGGACGGATCTTTCCACCACACTCTCGTTGCCGGATGTCTACGAGAATTGGTGGGTGCGAAAATGGAGACAGCTTGATTCCTTGCACTCGTACAGTACATGTAGGGGTGGGAATAGATGGTCATTCCAGCTCACGAAACGATTCGAGGCGTCAGTCATCGTACAAGCGGCGTTGAGAATCGTCTACCGCACTCTATATAATGCCCCGTACCGGTAAGGGGGCAATCATCGCAGACCAGCGCGCTCCGTTGACGGTTCCTGTTTTTTTGGGATTGCGCTGTGTAAGTTACTGCATGCGTGTGCGTGCGTGCGTGATCTCATACATTCCTACCTATCCGTATTCTAGTTCGTGGGTGTGGAGCTCTGGGAGAGCATGGAGGGTTCCTGCCAAGATGTTTCTCTCTCACTTTTCCCCGCATTTTATTTAACCTTGACGTGCACGCCTCGGCCTATCATGCTTTGGCTGTTTTTTTTTGTTTTTGTTTTTTTTTTGGTTTCGGTTTGCAGCGGTGATGGGGCCGTCGTGATTGCTGGGTGGGTGGGAGATGGGGGTGAATGGGATGGGGTTGTTTGGATTTGGATAAAATTTACGGGGTTGGGTGGGTAGAATTAATTGGCTGTTATGCTGCGCTTGTATTACGATTGGATTTTTTTGTATGATACTGAATCCACTTTGAAATGAGCTCTCAGGACCGCTTCATCGTGAACTGCCAATGCTCCACCACCACAGGCCGCGTGGGCGAGGCTACCGTATCGTGCTCGAGTACGAACCATACCGGTAACCCGTAATTGTCCGTCCCGGACAAGTCCTGGAGTACGAGTACCGCACTGTACAGTGCCTACATTATGCATGATGGCACAATTTTCCCCTCAACTCGAGTGGAGCCGTCAGCCAGCCAGCCAGCCGGCCGGCCAAGCCAGGGTGGGAACCTCCCNNNNCCCCCCCCCCGAATCCAATCCAATCCAATCCAATCCAATCACCGGTCCGTACAATATCGCACAAAACAGCACGTACTCTACCAAGAAGCGGAACTCTCCAGTTTGGTTGGGACATCGAGGAACACGACGACAACCTCCTCTTCCCATGCCCTTTGCCTTGCCATGCCTTGTTTACCATGCCTTGCCATGCTTACCATGTGTGCGGCGAAACTTTTTTCTTTTCTTTTTTTGGGAACTGAAACGGCTGAAATGTGCTTTGTACTCTTTTCCATGCATACGTCCACCTTGGTTGGAATAAAGGTAAATAAAAATAAAAAGGAAAGAAGGAAATTCCCAACGGTTTTTGTTTTTTTTCCTTCCAATTCTTATTGTTGGTTTTTCTTCTTCTCCTTTTTCTTCGGCTTTTGGTCTGCTTGCGGAGGAGGGAGGTTGGGCGACGACCCCTGAATACCGGTACTGTACTCGACTGTGGCATAGTTTGGTGGATCGGGAATCGGGGTTGTGGGAAAAGAAAAGAAAGGGGGGAGGAAGGATGGGAAGAAGGAAGGAAGGAAGGAGGAAGGAGGAAGGACGGAGCGGAGGCGTGATGTGATATGCGTTACTAATGTAAAGTTTTATATAAGGTGGGATGCGATAAGAGTGGATACCGGTAACGGGCTGACGGATTGATCGAGTGATCCGTTGATGATGGTGAGGAGAGGACCGCGCTCGATGCGGAAGGTTATTGTGTAATAGCTAGAGGTGAGATTGGAACTTTATTTGAAATAGGAACTGGAGCTCCCGCTCAGTCGGCTAGGAAGGCACATCCTACCGGGCGCGGTGCCAGTCATCGCATTGTGTACAATCCGAGTACCGTACGGGGTATTCCATATTTTTCTCCCTTCCACCCTCGATCATTTCGTCCGCCCAATGTACCCACGACATCCTATAAACTTATATCCACCGTCAGTCACTCGCCATCCGACCCGCCTTGCGGTATGATACCAAATTACCGTAGCGAGGCCCTCTCCCCCCACCATACTCCATGATACGGCACTTTGCGTCCCGCACGTACAGTACCAAGAACAGGAACCAAAACTCTAAAACTGCCGGCTTCCATTCCTTCCTTCCTTTCCTTCACTTACGCCACTGTAACTTACCCCTTTGGAAAACGCCATAATACCGCACGACCGTGCAGCGCTATTAGCTCTGAGACGGTTACTGACCCATAGTAATCAGCGGTAGGACCTGCTGGTTGGGTTGGTGCGAGCTCGGTAAATGCGCGATGCGAGTCGAACCCTTGCTGAAACGAGCCAGTGCGCATCTTACTGTACAGGTACTTCAAGTATTATTGACGCGATAGGCGCTGTTGAGCATTTTTATTATTATTTTCGTGTAAGCTCCGCGAGAAAAATATTATTATTGTTATTATTATCATTATCAGGGAGAGTAAACACGGAAACAATGATAAATTTTGGAAGCCTTTTCGAAATAACTATCCGGATAACTTGGCCCTGTGTCAGTCTGAAATACCGGGGTACAATAAATAAGCAATCCTGCCGAGATGCCGTTGAGACAATGCTCTATCTTCATCGCCTTGTTTGGCACCCACAAGAATATCCTTTTCCGCATGCATCACATTCCAAGACTTCCCCCTCCCAGGAAAATGTCATCAAATACCGGTACGCCTGGACGCAATTTATTCTGGTGAGATGTCCAATTGACGTTTTCGAGACTTTTTATGCTTGCGTGTTTCTCGCTTAGAAGTTGAAAGTGCTCGAGTATTACTTGCTCAGCTGTGGGTGAAACATTTGCCGTATTATACCTGCCAACTGGGGACACTGACCTTTTACCGGCGAAACAGTACACCACGGTACAGTACGCCACCATAATTCTTTCTCCCATCAATATATAATATGCAAAAAAGGGCAAAAACCTAGGGACTTTCTTTCATTTTTCCTTCCGCTTCCAAGTGCTGGTGCCAGCCGGTACCTACTCGAGCAGGACGGGGTCGCTGACAGCCGGCTGACGGAGCTCCTGATTCCCAATTAATCCGTTCATTGGACCGGAATCATGCAAGTATGGTGCGCTACAAGCGAATAGCTTTCTTTCTTCTTCTTTATTTCCTTCTTCCTCCCCAGCTTCCATCCCTTCCACGCCAGTCGGAGGACTGGGTGTTGAATGCCCGATGAGAAGAGGGGAATGGGCGATGGTTGTCCCTTTTTTCCTTTTTTTTTCCTTTTTTTGTTTTTCATACGGTACTTGTATTCTAGGACGTTTTGATTTGCTGCTTGTGGGAGGAGGTGGAGAAGGAGGAGGAGGATGAGGCGGGTTACCGTAATCGAGCTGGACGTGGCGTGGGGAAAACGTGGCAAACCAGGAACTTGCGGAGTGTTGGGTTGATGAGTGGACGGTACGGGACCCTGGAGATACGAGCACCGTAGCCCGCCTACAGTACCTAACTTACGGGTGCGGTAACTGCTTGCCGGTCTCCTCAGCCTTGTTATCGAGGAGTGCAGCGCGCGGGCGGGCGGGGGGTTTTTTTTTTCCTGCTTGGACTTCTTTTTGATAATATGCGACTTTGTACGATACTGTAGGTATTACTGTGCTTGTAGCATACTGTAGGTATGAGTTGCATCTTTCCTTGGTTGGATATAAAATTGGGGTCGGATTCTACGAGGATTATTATGTTCATTAGAGTTTTCGGGGACTCGCGGGCTTTTTTCCGTAGCTTCCATGTGTAAGCACCATGCTATCGTTCACAGCGCAGGCATGATGCTATGTAGCAGGGTATCTACCTTCGGTGGTTATTAGCATTATTGTTATTGCTGTTTCTATTTGTCAAAAGTTAGTCCTAGTTGTGCCCAGCTTGCCGGCTGCCTGCCCTTTGGCATTATTCCCCTTTCCCCCTCTCCCAACTGACGGATTAATCCCGTACAGAACTTTGCCCTTTCTTCCTGTGCCAGCTGCACAGTACGGTACCGTTATCTCACAGTTACAGCAGCTGAGCGCAGTCGAAATACTATCACAATACCAAAACCTTCCTGCCCCCACTGCCCATTCGAACCCCCAGAATTCCCGGGACGCAAATGCAAATACTGATTAGCTAGCAATAGCATAGGTCGGCACATGGATGAGATATCAAATGAATTAATGACAAGGAAGAGGAATCACGAGTTAGTCCGTTCGGCATCTCATTGTTATATCCAGTTGCGGTGGCTTATCCATCCCTATCGCGGACAGGGCAAGGTGGATAATCTCAGCTCACGCAAGTGAGACTTTGTCACGGCAGAAAGATGAAATGGTCGTCAACGATGACTAGGGAAGAGTGCCGAGACTGTCTTGGGGATCGGTATCTAAGATACTGTAGGACAGCTCCGGCAAGGGGAGCCTTCTTCCTTATCGGTCCCTATGACGACGTACAAAGGAGTCTATGTATGAGCGTAGTGCTGAGGCCTGTTGGCCGCTTCATGGAAGCACTGTACTGTATGGGATGATACATACGGTAGGATTGTTACCCAAGCCGGCGATGTATGATGGCGAGGACTTTTTTTACTTTTACACTGGAGCACAGAATGTACCTGGAATCAAAGGGCAGGTGTACAGTATGATGCGAGGGCCGGAGATGAAGAAACTAAACTGCATTGTGCGATCATACCTGTGTACGCTGAAGTCGGGCTGTCATGACTTGGTGCCTCAGAACCTATTCCTCTGCCACTGGAGCTAAAATATGTTTCTCAGGCAGAGCAGTGTACCGCAATGCTACCTCGCTGGGGCGGAGTTCACCATTGCACTATTGTGGGAACTGTACCTGCTGAACTGTGTAGGAGAGGTGCATGTGGTCGAGTACTGTGAGAGGGAAAGGGTTCCCGGCATTTTGAAATGAGGGGATATATTATTTCAGCCTCGTATCTCTCTCGGCATATACAAGGGAATTACGTTACAAGTACAAGCACAAGTCATCAGATACGATATACACATGGGCTGTTTATTGAGGGGGAGAGAGGGAGAGAACCGTCGTATGGAAGCATTGCTTAGGCTGTTGCAGTGTTCGGAGATTTTTGACGGCGTGGCAAGGTTTGAGCTGGTTTTTGATAGGGGATAATGCTGTAGATGTACTGTGCTCGAGTACAATTGCGGCCTATGCCACTAGCACGTGCGGTATCGGAATTCCTTGGAATTTTTTAATCCGGGCAGGACTGAAAGGCATGGAGGTGGCACGTTGGAAATCAAGTGACTCGAGCGTGATATATCTCCCTTCGCCGGATACAACGGGCTCCAGGCTGATCGCGATTACGGCACGAGATAAGGATGTTGTGGAGTGAGGAGGAGGAATCAGAAAGCTATCAGGTATCATGGCCATCGATGCAACGTGGTTTAAAGACCCCACCTAGATTCTGCATGATATTGTACTCATAATTTGGAGCGCGGCAAGTGAGATTTGTTTTGAGGGACTTTTTCGATATTATCCCCATTACTATAGCGCCTTATGTCTTTGATTTCTAATTACTTTAATATTTTTTTAATTCTTGTCCTGCCCATTAGGCGGGCTTCCCGTAATCTGGTCTCAATAAATTATTGGAAGTTCGTTCCTTTGGTGCCAAGCATTGTAAACTCGCCCACCGAGACGTGTTTAAAAAGTTGGGTGTCGTCTCCGCGAGTACCCGCTTGCCGGAATTGACTCCAAGTCGTCAGTCCGTGGGGGAACAACCTCCGATAATATCCGTTGCCCTCATATTTCTCTTTTTTTCTTGTTTTCGAAGAATATTCTGCCCTCTAGCCTTTGTTACATGCTTTCCTGTCTCTGGGTGTAGTTCCATCTGGTTTAACCTCCGTGCATGAGAGAGCTGGCAGCCCTGAGGGTTTGGTCCTCTCTTCTTCCTACCCCTGTTGAAGGCTTAGCACCCATAGACTCGAGTACAGGTGGGATATACTAAATCTATTGCCTTCTGGTTCATGATTGATACACATCTAGCGAGCACCGCCCCGAGACCCTCATCCTAGGGCCCAATTACTCCGAATTATCCGCACATGCAAGATAGAGCGAGTGGTGTGAGAGATGGCGATCGTCGCCGAGCATGTAATTGACCAAAGAAGAGCGAGCAAGTATGGAAAAAACTACACCCTCCCCACCACCCTAGTCCGGTTCTTGTTTCTGTCATAAAACTGCGCGAAACAGAGGTTTTCGGGAGATTCCAAGTGTCGCGGTTACTTGTACTTTCTCTGGAGTACGGACGGCACTCTTCCTGGTACCTCGGGATTGCGTCTGCATTGCTCCGATCGTCACACAGACTGCCGGCAACTTTAACAGCAGCATGTGGGGGCCACCATTCTCAAGGCTATCAAATCCACACCTCAAACCGAAGCAAATATCATAGAGTGGGATTTTCTCATCGTGCTCGAGTATCGTAGCTCAACTCAGTCACTCTCCGTTACTTAGTTGCATCCAAAAGATATTTTTTTAGGAAAATAACGGGATCTGGATATCCTTCCTCAATTGGTAATGAATTACTCGAGTTTCAAACTGAGACCTTATCCCACAGGTCTCTTGGGGGGAGGGTTAGAATAATATGCGGTCTTATTGAACGCATGTTATGGAACCCGGTGTGATGTGCATGGAACGATTTTGGTGTTCCGAATATGGTATTTACTTTTTTCTGTTTTCCAGCACGCTTGTTTCGCAACGTTTGAGGGGAAATGGACTGCCGTCACTGGTACAGTACGTGTGCCGTGTTTCGCGGATTTCTAGGCTGCTTACAAGAAAGAGAACCTTCAGCTGTTCGTCACGCCATATACTCTCTATCTGCACTTCTGGCTCAGCGAGGCGTCTCTATGTGGTCTCTGGGGGAGATCTGGTCATATCGACCTGCTAATGCTTTTTAGGGGGCTTCAGCGCTGGATGCAAGGAGGAAATGCGAGAAACCTACTCCCCCCCTGAACCTGCATGCATGCATGCAGGCCTCGTGGGACGAAGTCGGAAGATCGAGCTATCTCTAATGTGAGTTTGCTTTATTTTTTGCTTTTTACTCTGTTTTTTTTTCATATTTTGCCCTGAGAGTTTGGAGTAAAAGCTCCATAGTCATCACTTATCAATCACTCCTGTGGTCGAATGAAACTCAATGGGGAGAGGTATCCCCGGGATCGAGCTCTCCGGCTCTCTTAAGCTCGATTTCTCAATTGGTCGTTTCAACGATGGCTGATGCACAAGCACGAAAGCAGGGAGAACAACATGAAAACATTGAGTACGAGATTGGTTCCCCCCACTCCCCAATACCGCTTCCCCATGGTACGATAAGTGTGCCTCGGCCGCGGCTTAAAACATCATTGGTTAATTCGTATTTCTTCGTGGTTTCAGCTCAATCGTCGATTGTGGTTGACTCTCCCCGCCTTTTTCGTCTCCCTCTGGTGATGGGGTCACGGCTGGGCCTATGAACCCCCTTCGTAGCCCGGCGTAGATAGCTCTTTTTTCATAACTTTGGTATGTCGCTCCCTGGCTTACAGGCTGACATTTTTGCTCGAGAGTCCGCTCACTCTGTGCTACGCTTTGCGTGACACGGGTGATGCCAGAGGTGGCTATGGTGGGAAATCGTATCGCGGCTATTGATAGAACCTAGTGCCTTTAGATAGTGTCGGACTGCTGATTAATTTTGGGGGTGATATACGTTTCCCAGCTGGCGTATATCAAATTGCCGACATAGTATGATAAACAAAGTGTTTAGCCTTGACTGGATAGGTTTTTGACGCTCCGTATAGCTGGGGCCATCATTGCAGCAACAGGGGGAGCCAGTCATAATGGCATTGGGAGAGAAATTTCGACATTCATTTTTTCCCTCTTTTCTCCACGTCCCCCTTCATTGGGGTGTTTCCCTTTTTTTCTTTTTGCCCTGCTTTCCTTTTCTGCCCCTTCCCCACCCCCTCTCCCCTTTACTGGCCCCGATTTGAACGAGTGCTGTCTGTGCTTGTCGGGAAAGAGATAACGACACACTACCTGTTCCCCTACGATACTCTGCCCGAAAAGGTGGTTGTTGTCCTTTGATCGAGGTATTTTCTAAAGGAATCCCCAATCTCCGTCACAGCATCCCTACTTATGCATGTGGACGGGTCGAAAAAAAAGCTCCATTTTCAAGAACCCCCACATTTGCCTACATCAGCATTTGGCTAAAGGTGAAGCGACAGGGTTGACCTCTGCTGCGCGAACCCGCTGAGATCAGAGAGGTAGGGGGAAAGAAAAAAAAGCGATCCTCGGATAGTCGGCCAAATCCCTTTTTATTTTATTTTATTTCAAAATTTTCACATTGCTTTCAAGAAGTGGGCAAATGTGGCGAATGAAAGGACAGTTGAGGCCAATGCCGTTCGAATGCGGTCGTTGTCACAAATTTGGAAATTACCGGCAGTTTACCGAGGATGAAGGTTCGAAATATGCATCGTGGGTGATGTAAATGTGGAGGGGATGGATGGGAAATCCTGAAATTATCACTCATCATAGGGTACACAAGGTTTTTGTGTCATCAATCGGCTAGAGTGTGTGACTCCGGTAGATACGATTTGAGGAGTTCATCCCTTTACTTCTCCAAGTGCCTCCTTTTCCCTTCCCTGGCGGAGCAAGCGAAGCAGCGGTGCGACCCGGTACAGTACAGTACTGAGTTAAGGCTCTACATGGGAGAGGCCCAGCATGGTAGCATCAAAAGGATATGCGATGAACAGCTCCGGATGAAGTCCGGTATGGGTCCCCAAATCGTACCCCCCACGGGATCAGCGTTTCGGGGTTTAGGTATATAATATGATTTTTTTTTTTAATTACTTTCCGCTCCACTTCGATAAAAAAAGTACCCCTCCGCTACGTTCACCGGAACTTGCGACGAGGGGTATCCAGACCACGATTTGCCTCGAGGTACAATAGAGGCAAGGGTCTTGGACCCAGTCCCAAGGCAGGAACTCTGAATCTAGGTGCGATGAGTATGCACAAGCAATATACGTCTCACGCTTTAATCCGTGACGTACAAGTACAAGTTGGCTCACCCGGCAAACAGCGTGCACTTTTTCCTTGGGCGGCAGTCATCAACTCCACCTCGACTGGCCGGATGGGCAGTGCTATGAGTTAATATCGGCGCTTGATAAGCCCGTTTTTGGACTGGTTAGGATCGCCCAAAATCGTCGGGGAGTCTCGCGACTCTCCCTAAACCCAATGCCTTGCGACGACGCCTCTGTATAATGTAATATTGCGGGCATTGGGGAGTCAGAGGCGGGGGTGTCCCCGCTTCCGGTGTGGCCAGGTATCCACCAGGAATTCATTCCGTATCGGGCAATTACGCAACTTCCGGGTCAGGCGCTCATAGGGATGTGGGGGGGGGGTGGCTAGCACTGGGGTTGTTGATAGCTCGGGTTCATTGAGCGATAATGCGCCCAGGGATTTCCACCTCTCGATCCCACTGCGCAGCTGTCCGGCTGACGGCCAAAATTTCAGCAATAGTTGGAGCGGCAGCTAGTGAGCTCAGGTCACTGCGGGGCAATTCAAGCGGGAGGGGGCCCGAAGGCCTCAACCCTGTTTTTACCAACTAGAGCAAATGGGCAATCAACCTCAAGACCAAATATGATCATCGCCGTCTCGCAACCTTACACTTGCTAAGAGCAACTGAGCCTTTACCCGTGACTAAATTGGGAAGTGGGGAAAAGGGTTGCCACTGCTTCTCATGGCCTCGGCGTATCCGGTTCAATGCTAGGACAGACGAGGTACTTTGTCTCTACATTCGCCCGCCTCGGAAACACTGCAGCCCCGTTCGATATACTTTTAACAGTACAGTACCTTCGTATCCAGCACGTATCATGCGGATGCCGTGCCTTCTCTGCGATGTGAAGGGGGGGTCTCTCTACGTGGAAACTTGTTACATCTGTTAATGCAATCATAATTTGTCACTCGTCACATGAACTAGGAATTGTGAAAGAAAAGTGATCTTCCCGCGCTTCCCGACATTTGGGTAACTATCCCTCATGCGTCACCTACCCCATTGGATGCTGTGTATCACTACAGATCACCTTTCGGTGCAACGCATTTCATTGCTCAACCGCTAAATTCGCTTCAGGGCCGTGGGACGTTCCACCGAACTGCCGTTTGTAGGCGATTAGAGATGTCGTGCTCGGCACAAGTTTTCAGCGTCGGGGGAGGCTCAAGCACTCCCAAGAGGTTATGGATTGATGAACGAAGCAGGGATAGAAAAGCCCAAACTGCAATGTCGGAGAGCGGCAAACCGGCTCTGTGGATACAAGTGTACATACAGTACAATACAATGTACAGGCGCCCTCGGGAAACAAGCCTCGATTGCACTGGGTACAACTATCCACAGCAAAATTAATCTATAATACCGGTATTAGGTACAGTACATACATGGGCCGGCCAAGGTGCGCCCTGACAAATCTCTAACCAGGTGACCAAATCAGGCTCCCTCCACACCCTTGAAGGCCGCCACGTACTCCCCACCCACCCTCTCCGCCCCCGCCGCTGGGTTACAGCGCGGTCCCTGTAAAAGGAGTGGTTCATCTCCAGAACCAAGCTTTGGCCTTGTAATTTTCTCGTAGGACATGATCAATGCACTCCGTCACTTGCAGAAGGGACCAATCGCCAAGCGATTTTCCAATCAAAGCGAAAGTAAAAAAAAAAAAAAAAAAAGCTGGGGTACGGCAGTTACCCTTTTTTCCCAAAAATTGATCACGCACAGCTGATCCAAGGGTGTCGTACTTTACGAGCCTCGCTAAGGCGACTTGGACGACAGTGTTCCGGGAGGGGGGGACAACTGAAACCCATCAATTCGGGATAAATCTAAGTTACGGTACAGTACAGTACTCGTACAGCCCTTGTGAGGGGTACGATGATAAAAGCATCACAGTGAGAAACTGGAAGTAATCGAACCTCACGCTAGGACGTTGGAGTTGCCTCTCCTGGTAAGGTAAAAGGTATGGGCGTATTATTTATTTTTTTGTCCGTCTCAGCTGAGGGCTGAAAGCTGGTTCCTTCAGCGACGATTCGCAACCCTCCCTTCCCCCCCTTTTATCCAAAGAGGGGAATTCTGGACGTCCCAGCCTAAGGTTCGATTGAGAATATTCCGGTACTTGACGGCATTTTTTTTTCGTGTGAAACGTTTTCCGATGTTAAAACGTGCTCTCGGTACTTATACTTGTACTTATATGAAGGGTGTTATTAAAACTGCTATGTCTGAGCTGACGATTTCTGCAAGGGTACGAGTATTCCGGTAGATGTCAGTCGGAGCTTGGAGTCGGAATATTTTTGAACCTGTGCGCAACAACCCCGAGGCCTTGCTTGAGCCTCTTTCGCCGTGGGTTTCCCACGGGTTGGTGTGTGGGCTATGTATGATACAAGTATAAAGTTTCTGCCGAATGGTTCTGTGGCGAAATCGCGGTCTCCTCGTTGGCTCATTCACTTTGACCTCCTCCCCCCCCCCCCTTAGACACTTGTGGGGCTCCGGATTGTTAGTCTAGCTTATGATACGGGATGTCAGCAATTGCCAAGTCGTGACTCGTGACCGGTCCGGGAGCACGGATGAAAGTGAAAAAAGAAACGCGTGGGGGGACTCCTTCAAACCGTAATCTCGGGATTCGGGAGAAATCGCCGTGGGAGTACGCCGAATCGGCGGGGGGGTAAGTGAGTACCAGTACGAGTACTGGTACTGGTACAGATGGAGGATCGCCGCGGAGAGTCGCGGACAGTGCCGTTACTCTCCAATTAGGTAGGAGGCGGGTGAAAGTTTGTTGACAAGTTGGTGCAGTGACTCTTTTTATTTTTTTTGTCACAGGATGGAAAAGTGAAATAGAGCTCATTTGCGGCGTTATGCTAGGGAGCGAAATCTAAGGATATTTACTCGCCCGGAGTATCACGGCATGATGGGCATGGTGTTCTTGCGGTATGGAAAAGTGGAGCAGAACTTGTGGGATGAGGTCTGTTTTGGAGCTTAAAGGCCGCCACACGTTTCTTTTCTGAGCGGTCTTGGATTTCCTTGAAAATTACATTCTACAGAAAGCTTTTCAAGGAAAAAATTGGAGGAAATACTGTACTTGGAAAACTTTTTGTTATGGCTATTATTAAATTTGGGAAACGATCCTTCCTAGTGAGTATATTTATATTTTTTCTTGGCATCATTTCCATCAATGCTCAGACGATACCGGTAATAGGTTGCGGTGGTGTTTGGTCTTCGGCTGTCAAATTCTGATTCTTTTTTATTTATTCGGCACGGAGGCCATTTGCCGGGAGCGCCCACGAAGGAAAAAAAAGATTGAAGGGCGAGAGACCCCTGATGCAACGCTCCTACTAAGGTTCTTCCCGCCCCGTGGGCCCCATCATAACAGCGGTAGCGAGAAAGTTTTTCTGCAACTCTTTGCCCGTTAAAGCTTTCCGGGGGGGGTTGGTCGATCGCCGAAAGAAAAGAAAATAAAAAACAAAAAAAAACATCCTCGCTTCGGCACTCAGGATACCCACCGGAGTTTTGAAACACCATAAACCATCTCGGTTACGATGCGAAGGGGCCAGGGCCCCCCCAGGGCGCGGCTCCAGTGTCTCGGGTGTAAAATCAACGGAGGACATGAAGGCGAATCATACGTGGTCACTCGGGTGCATCCGCCCCACCTTGCGACTTGCGCTCCAGCTGTCTCGGGAGGTATGGAAAGGCTCGGTTCTTGTGGTCGGTTATTCGTGATTATTATTTTTTGTTTTTGTTTGTATCTCCCTTCGCTTTCTGATTCCGCCTACGCGTGAGGGAGGATGGGGGGGGAATAATTTCATGATAGGGCTTTGGCCTCCGGATTCCAAGACATCCACGAAACTAATCATGAACGCTCGGGGTCGTGGAGGCCTTTTGCCTCCCGAATCGGCGAACGGGTTAAAGGGCGAACGGGTTGGGGTGACTGTTGATGCCGAGCTCCGAAACCGGTACATCTCGGTATCGCACCGCGCCCCAGGACTTCCCCCGGACCTGAGTCAACTTCTCGTGTCTTATGTGAACTATGGGGAATAATCAGCCGTTTTGATGGAAAATCCCGCAAGGCATGTGAAGTGGCGGATGGGTGAGGACCTGTTATTTTATGCGGGGACGACTTCGGAATCGATACACAATGAACCGGTCGGTAGACTCGATGTGAATGACATGCTTCAGACCCTTCCCGCCAAATATTAGGCTCCCAATCACACAGGCCGCCCCCGTAATTTTGTGGAGGCATAATGCATAACACAGTGCCTCCTGCAACCTGGCTGGCACAGCGCCGCCCCCGTGGGCTATATCCTGGAGTAGACTAGGCCGAACGTCTTGGCTAAGATGCTGAATGTAGTTCTTGGTGCTCCGGTGGCTATCCTTTCTGCTTATCGCTTGTGTGCATGTTGTGGTACGCGGAGGCGGAAGGACAGGTGGGGTTGAGAAAAGATTATAATCTAAATTGCCTCTTTTTTTTTTTTTTTTTTTCACCGGACGCCACCGGAGACCTTGAGCACTGGTTTCAGTGCTCTGGGCGTTGGGCGTGGTTTCTCTATGGAAGACTGGGCGGGCCAAAGACGCCCCTAGGATATCCATATGTTACCACGCTATCGAATATCGAATCCTACGATGGCAGCGGCCGATTGAACGCGCTGGACTATCAAAGTGCCATAAAGGATGTTGCCTAGAGAACACCGGGGCGATCAATTATGGAGAGTGAAGGAAAAAGCGGGAGGGGGGAAGAGGGAAAAAGGAAGGAGTTAGTGATATCATTCTGGGTAAAAATTTCTCGGGCCAAGATTGGACCTTTCAGGATTTCGAATCTGTAATTGATGCAGGTGTGGGAGTTTAGATATTTGGGAGCAGGGGTTATTTTCGACACCCACATGCCAGTGCATACATGTGGCTGCTTGGTTTTCTGACTTACGTACAGATTGAGGAATGCTACGAGTAGTTTGCGAATCGAGCCAACGCGTTTGCTGCTCAAACAGCTGCATGCTTCGTGGCTGCCATGCCAGCATGTATGGGACGGGAAGTTTCCGTTACCGTGCAATCTTGGGGTTTTTCTCTCCTCGAATCAAGCCCCGAAGCGATGGTACGGGGTTACTGTGTTGGTACGGCACTTTTTCCAGCTTCCGGGGAAGGAAGGGAGAAAAAGAAAAGCAAGAGAAAGGTTTGGGGGGAAAAAAATGATATTAGAAAAGCTGAGGGGGCGGGAATGGGATCACTGATTGGTGTCGGTAGAGTACGGTAGTGGGTTATTCCCAACGCTTGAGACTGGATGGGGTTGGTGGGGGAGCGAACCTGTAGATTGGATAACGAAAACTTGCCGGAACAGTCCCATGATGTCGGTTGTCCAAATACCAGCTACTCGGTTCGTCGCGGTGCGGTGTTGTTTCCTGAACGCTTGTGACTTCCTCTTGATGGGATTCCTTGATTCGCTGCCAACGTTCTTCATTGTTTCAGACGGGAACTTGGGGCAAGATACTGTTGATTCTTCGAGCTGCCGGGTTTGGCTTACGGTTGGCGACGGTAGCTTGTGATCCGCTATCATCGCGGGGATGGTAGATCTATTGTACTCGTACTTGCCAGTGTGCTTGTTCTGCCGAAACATTATGACCTATTATACACCGGTGCGATCGAGAAACCGACACGACGGCCAGCAAGAACTCCTGAACTAAGCACCCAATATTCGCTCTTCCGGATGTTTGGTCCGGGTACCATTCGGGTGCGTGTTCACCTTTCAGGACACGTGTAAGAATTCGGGGCTTCTTGTCTTGGTAGGTCTTTCATAGACTTTCCGTCGTCAATTGGACAAATGTTTCTGGCTTTTACTGTAGGCAGGCCAAAGCCCTGATTTTAGGAAGGTCTTCTGGGAACTGGAGATAATCTCCAGGGGAATGGACCCCGCCGGTTTCTTCAATTGGTGTAGCCGGTCTCGTGCTCAAAGTTTTAGGCGAGCAATACACCGGCAAGTGGGGTCTCTCGTTGCAGTCCTGCGAAGCGAGAAGTGTTGGTACCGGTATTTGAGATCTGCGAGAAATAGTTATCGATCGTTGCACCGTGACAGCGCTTTTGGTGGGCTTGAGTGGCTATGTTTGACTCTGAGGCTGGACAGTGGAGCCTCCACTTTACCTAATTGATGTCGCGGGTAAGAGCCGAGACACTTACAAGCGAGGCACCTAGGGGCCGTATTTTTTGCTCCTCTTATCCAGCTGCACCCCAGGTGTTGCCTACGCGCGAGTGAGAATTAATGATCCTGGTCTCAACTATCTAATTGGAGCAAGTTAGGTTTGGTGGAACGGCAGCCAGAGGTAAGCTATCCGAGTTTCTCTATTGGGGGGGGTGACTCCCTTCCACGATAGGAGCGGAATAACTCCTAAAGATGCAGGTCTCATTGCCAGATTGGGGTTTCCGGGGGGAACTCTAGAATTTGTGGCCATTAATTCCCGGAAACTTCGGCGAACTTTGAAAATGTCGCATCTCGGTTGGGGAAGCTAGATAAACAGTGTATATCTAGGTATGCGCGGTCTCTGCTGGCCTCTCGACCACCGGCATCGAACATCGGCCCTTGGCTAGAATGTTAGGGCAGGGACGATTCCTTGGAAGGGCCGCCCGGAATCAGGGCTTGTCAGGATTTGGGATATAATCGCCTGATTTTGGGCCCTATTTTGACCTCAGGGTTGTTCTTTGAGGCGGAACAGCAACCTCATTCAGCCGGGTGTGAAAACAAAATGAAACCAGGGGCTGAATAGTAAATGTCTTGTACTGGTGTGCAGTAGTATCTTCTCTAGGGTCTCTGTAGGAGCGTGTCCGAGCTGCGTTATTTTGTTTGCCAGGTTAGACTAACAAGCGTAAGTTATTGTGGTGGAGCTGCGGTACAGCACCCGGGTGCCGGTATTAGTCTGACGGTATTGTAAGTTAGCTATGTGGTTGGGTTTTATGCGTCACGCAGTGTCGAAACGTGACAAGTAACCGAGTGGATTTTGCCATCCCTTGATCTGTATGCAGATTCCCCGGATTTTCGCTGTCAATCTCCTGGGGTTAACCGGGGGGCTCTAGCCGTGAGGTGACTAGTAGAAAACACCTGGGCGATTGCCATCCTTGAACTATTCCAAATCTCTGAATATCCTAGGGGACCAAAAGGGCCAAATACAGACCGATAGTTAGAATTACCAATAATAAAAATTACACCTTGGCATAGGGCATTCTCGATATCTCTAGGAGTCACGGTTTGGCTTCCAACTATACCTGGGCCAAGCCTGATTGCCCTGTATCTACCGTATTCAAATATTATAGGAGCGGAGGCTAGAATAGTGTTATTTCTGTGGGGTAGCTAAGTTAGCTTCTTGTTCTACTTTGGGTAACTGATCGTACTTTGAGATCTTTAACCGTCTGTAATAACACCTTGTCACTCGCAGATGGCTTGGAAAATATATGTTCCATCCCGCTGGTTAAGGGATTCACTTGGCTGAGCAGCTATCCCCTCCACGAAGTAGGCTGCTCTACCGCCGGGGTGTCCTAGTGATCGTGGGAAGCTAGGATATTCTAGTCTTCGGGTAGGGTGCGTGTGCATGTTTTTCGTTTGGCATTACCTTCTGACCCTGGAAGAAGCACAACTGTGATCCGACACCTGAGCACTGGCTACCGGGACTAGCAGCGGTTTTCTCTGCCGCTGGGATGGGGCATGCACAATTAAGGGCAAAAGACTAGCACGTTTTGGGATCATTGCCCTTTGAAAAAGTCGGGTTTCCACCGCTCACTAAGATAACGGTATAGGAGTCACTAGGTTCCCTATGAGGATCTGGGTCCCGTCGTTTCTGGCTTGGGCTTAGTCTGATGATAGGGGAAGCACTGTAGGCATCTGCCTGGGTATACAACTGGGGGGCAGGGAGACCCGGGGTAGGAATATCTTTGAACGAGACAGGTGCTGCTGATGCCCGATTATGGGGGTATTGAGGGATGAGGGGTTGAGGAAAGAGAGAGAAAAACGTGAGGAGGTTCTCATGGATATCTCATATCGCGAACTCACCTAATCGGACTACGAGCACTCGATTTCGAATAAAAATGAAAAGGGTACTTGCACGCACATGCCTCTCTGGCGCTGAAGCGCACCAAAAAGGGAGGCAGCCTCCGTAGGAAGGATATGCGGCGGCCTAAGAATTTTCCAGATTACCCTGAACAAAGTGGAGGGTATGTCATATCTCCTCTGGACACTATGGCAGCAGCAAAAGTTGCGGAGGTCCTCTTATCGGAAAAGCAAGATTTTATATGATATTTTTGAAATGCGGAGGGTGGTTTCTCACTGGAGTGAAGCTTTTTTTGGTTTTACGTTTTCTGTGTCTAGTTCGCGGGTGGCTCCGAGGCGATTACCCATAGCACCGCTCGTGGCCACATTGCGACACACTGTAAGTCCATGTTCGGATAGTCCTCCTTGTACTGGATTTATCTATGAATGGACTCGGAATACGAATAAAGTCCGGAAGAGCACAGCCTAGGCACAGGCTCCCCGACCGTGGTGTTGGGTGTCATTCTGGTTCGGGGTTGTTTGGTGGGTGTTTGACACTTCCTGAGTTATTGGTCAAGGGTGTTGTAATCGCTATCTGTCATTCTGCTTGTAATGGGTGATGTCCTCTTAGGGGCGAGGGGATTTAGACTTGCTGAGATGGCAATGATCGACCAGTGATATTTTGGGGTCTCGGGTCAAAGAATTTATTCCTCAACATGCAGTCTAGAGAAGCAAAGCTCCGTAACAAACGTTATAAGCTAGTCATTGAAAATGGAGCAAACGAAGGCTTTCGTAATATTACTTACTCCAGTATTAGCTTATTCTATTCTACTGGTAATAAAATAGTAATAAAGTGCTAGCGCTATATCTATTGTTAACGCAACCAGATTGCGATTATACCGGAACTTGCAGTGGCAAGAGATAGAGGATCCCGACACAAATTCTATAAAGAAACTCGAATTTAACTGATATTGCGGTGTGCTATTGTGCCAACCCAAAAAAATCCGTTATTTCAAGCTTAGTATCATTGTAGGCATATAGTGTACAACAGTTATGATTTAAAACGAGAGTTTTACACTAAATTGAGTTCTCAAATTCGATTGCTTGACATGCCGAAAAGGAAAGTATGCTTTCAAACCATAACATTATTTAGGTTTTTGAAATAAAGGTATGACCGAACCAATAGCTGTATTATTTCTACAATAGAAAATCAAAATCATAGCATATCAATCATGGTGGAATTAGTAATATTTGACTTGGCTCACCCCCCAAGTTAGAATTACACTCCCAAGACTAACTCACCTAAACTCCAGGTTTTAACATGCAATTCAAAAGCCGGAAGACCTCAATACTAACCTAACGACCCGTGAACAAGATTTGGAGTCTGAGAGAAGGTCGCGTTAGCCGGGTGAGCTTTGTAGGGATGTGGCGGGCTCGAGGCAGGCATTGGACCAATCAGGTAGTGGGTCTCTGATATGCTCGTACTACGATATCTTGAGACCGCACCTATTACCTTCTACGTATCAGGTATGCTTATATGTTGACAAGAGCATCCGTTAGCACCATCGCCACACTATGCTCCTGAACTTCACGGAACTCGACTGAAAAAAACCCCTCGCCTTACCTTCCAGATTTCACAAATCTATATTCACAGGTGGCATCCGCCAAGTCGAAGTCCAGCACCAGGCAGACCCTCGGGGTTAAAAACTCAACTCTCCAGACAGCAAAAGGGTTGTGTTGAACGCCCAGCCTGCGCTGTAAGCGTTAGTAGCAGCACATTAACCATTACACTATAAGAACCAGTCGATATCACCTTACTCTCTTAGAGAGTAGGAAGCGAGGGGATTGGTTATTGCGTTTCTTGTGCTTTACTTTTTCAAGTTATTTCCACGAGTTTTATGCCATTCGCGAACTAGGGGCACCGAATGAATGGTCTGTGTAGCGGATGTGTAGATTGGAAAAACTGGTCATTTTACGGATGTCACTTGGGCGGGGAGGAAGAGGATCTGTCGCTCTATAATTACCGTACCGTGCCTTGTGTCGAACGAACGAAAAGTGCTTGAGATACGTCTGGCGATCTTCAGGAGAATCGATCGCGCACTATTTAAGCCTTCTTTCTGTCTTGTATACCATGCCCCCCCCGGGTTCCTCTACAGATTGCTATAATTCCATTCGCAAATCAGCTGAGCTGGGGAAAAACACACTCATTCATCAATCCTCACTCGACTTCCAAAAAATAAAACTTGGCCCGGGAATTAAGTGGCCCTGGGTTGGATCATATTTATGTAATATTAGGATGGTCTTTGAAAAGGTAGTCTTACTACGGGGCATGGGCGTACTTCCCCCGTTTTTATCTCATTTCATTTGTTGTTTTTGCGCGACTGAACATGAGAGGTTTCGATCGGGGGGCAGTAGCGGGTGAACGTTTGATGGGCAGATCTCTGGTAGTAATTCTGAGAGATTTAGTAGAGCGCGGTAGTAACGTATGATCGCGCCAGTGTTCTACCATACCGAATTTAATTGTATAATTCGGGAGATATATACTGTATCATCAATCCTTAGGGTTTATTAGTCGGATATCATAAGGCTTCTTCTAGACAATCCAAGAGTGGTGCGGCGTGGAAGTAGAAGTATAAACAGTGTAAGCTTTCATTCATGCACTCTTAATTACATAATTTGCCTAAACCAATCCTTAATTTACAAAACCTCGTTAACCCACAAAGCAGCCTTTCCTTGACCGGTTCCAACGCACACTAAATCGCATCAGTACCCCCGTTAATTGCTCAAAGGGTGAGATTAGATGAACTTACTGCTAGTAACAAGAACCTTCTTCCTTTGTCTCCTCATCTCTGCCAGGCCAGTAACGACCTGTCTGGCACCTGTCGTGCCCAATGGATGACCGAGGGCAATACTGAAAAATATTAGTAAGCTGTTGGTCACTTTGGAGGGTGATAGTGAACGTACGCTCCGCCCCGAGGGTTAACCTTCTCCTCCTCCAGGCCCAACTCTCGCAGACAATACACCGCCATACTAGCAAACGCCTCGTTGATCTCAAAGATGTCGATGTCATCCTTGGTCAATCCAAACTTCCCAAGGAGCTTGGGGATAGCAAGACTTGGTCCGATACCCATGATCCTGGGTGCAAGTCCGACAACAGTACTCCCACAAAATTTAGCAAGAATGGGCTGTCCTAATACCTCCGCTGTACTACGCTTCATGAGGAGCACCGCTGCTCCACCATCAGTCACCTGCGAGGAATTTCCACCGGTGGATTTATCACCCCACTTAGGGAATGCAGGGCGAATCTTTGAAAGGGATTCGAATGTTGTTCCGTAGCGGATACCGTCATCGGCAGTGACAGTAATCTGCTTGACCTCACCTGTCTTGGGATCCTTGACTTTGGTAGTGATTGGGATGATCTCCTCGTCGAACCATCCGGACTTCTGCGCGTGCTCTGCCTTCTGGTAGCTCCTCGCCGCGAATTGGTCCTGTGCCTCTCGGGGCACGTTGAAGTCTTTGCCGACGTTCTCGCTTGTCTGGCCCATAGGTTGCAAACAGTCCTCCGCCTCTTGGTTTGACATAACCTCCGGCGCCAACTCGATCCCCAGGTTGGACGCCTGAGACATGATTTCTACACCTACTGCCAAACCAATCTCGATAGAGCCGCTGCTGATTTGGTTCGCTATTCCTTGGATAGCCATCAGACCGCTCGAGCAGAAGCGATTTACCGAGGACAGGGCGGTGGTATTCGGGAATCCGGCTGCTAGCGCTGC
The DNA here is from genome assembly GCA_003313605.1 of Tuber umbilicatum. Taxonomy (NCBI): domain Eukaryota; kingdom Fungi; phylum Ascomycota; class Pezizomycetes; order Pezizales; family Tuberaceae; genus Tuber; species Tuber umbilicatum. The sequence continues at coordinate 10,823 of QLOI01003143.1, read as the reverse complement.
TACGCGGGCTTTGTATAGAATGTATGGCTCGTTGACATTCCCGACGGAAATGTCTTCTACTAACTTGGGGTCGATCCTTGATTTCTCGAGGGTGTATTGGAAGAGTTGCATTAGGAGGTGATCTACTGGGGTATCCTTCAATCCGCCCTTGAACGCCTTTGTTAAGGGCGTCCTCGCGGCAAATGTTACCACGATATCATCCGGGTTTTTTGAGGTACTGTTATGATCACCATTAGCTTGGGCCCCTCTTCTCTAGTGCCTGCCCTATTACCGGCAGAGAAATCTGAAGGAGAAAACCTACACAGCAGCCAAACCAGAGGGCATCTTGAGGTGGTTGAGGATGGCGTTGAGTCTTTCGGACGCCATAGTTGCTGGTAGGGTGGGTTTAGGATTTATTGAATAGGAATGAGTTGCGGTTTAGGAGAGATCAAAGACGCGGGTTCAAGAGTCCGGGTGGTTCGGGGTTATATCGAGTGGGTTTCTTAACTTGGGGGCAATAGCCGAGGTTGCGAGCTATGGCCCCATGTGATCTAGAAGGTCGAGCTTTGCTCCGGGCAAGGAATACTAGGTTTTTAGGTGCGATTTCTATCATCCGTGATAATAATAAGTTTATTAATAAATTGTTATTATGATACTATCCTACCTTCGGTATTCCCCCCGCAATAATTTTTTTCCTCGTGTGCTCTATCAAGGGTAAGGTGGTGCACCTTGTTCCTATTGCCTCGATATGCCTTGGTCCAAGACAGTAAAATTCACGACCCGGCCCACTAAGTTCAGATCAGTCAACCGCTCAAGTTATGAATCCGGGCTTTCCCAAGTTCAAATGACTCAGCACTTGAGTACCAGATCGGTGTATTAGTATAATTTATTTTGACTAAACCATTGATTGTCGACGAATTACTATACTCGAATGTCCCCAAAACAAGATTAGGACGATTGGTCCCGAATTTACAGTTTTCGACCGAGGGATAATACTACAGTAGAACGACATCAAAGGTTTATACAGTACTGGGAGGGAAGTTGGGGAGACGTGTTGGATTACAGATGTTACACGGTGTATATATGCGGTCGGTGATATGGGACCTGAGTGATGATCGGTGTTGCATCATACCTTAGACTGCAGAGCACAAGGTACCGTCAGCTAGAGTGAGAAGTTGTGAGTATCATGCCGAGGGGCAAAGAATTGCTTCCGTTGAGAACCGAAGACTTTTGGGGGGCTGTTTCTATAGAGGAACACGAACCCGGTATTTATTGTGGTTCTCCCCTTCAGGATGTCAGTGCAAACTCCTTACTAGTTGTTGGTTAGGCGGTTGCTGTAGCCAGGATCGATTCAGAGCTTCCTTACTGGTTTCCCTGTTGCCCAATCAAGACTCCTACCTATAGATTGTTTAAAATTTAATCATCGTTTCATTGTTTTAGGTACAAGAATATCGAGTACAGTACTTTTACAGCTCTTGTATCCCTATATCCTAGTAAAAACCGTAGTGCTCGCAGCAAAAGTCTACATGCCTGACTAATATTCTAGTCACCGCCCTCGGGTTTAGTAGCAAAAAACTCGTTGGAAATCACAACTTATCGGAGTTGCAAAGGCGGAGAAGCAAGGAACCTTTTAACGCCTGATAAATGCCTGAGTGTTTGCACCGATGGTGTGTAAGTTGCGGGTGATATCATACCAGTAGGACAGTCTTTACCCCCTTCACCCTCCCTTCAACCATCCTTAATCCCCCCCGCATCCACTGGTAAGCCTTCCCCCCGCGCAGAGGAGAATCCTTCGAGAGCTAGAATAAGGAAAATCTCCTAATTCAGCGGAAATCAGCTGACAAGTGTGGGGAGTGAGCAGCTCTCTAAACCCGCGCAAATTCGATCATTGATTGCCTTCGTGTTTGAATCTCAAGCGACAATGCAACTAGTGTATCTTCTGTGGCTGAACGCCCTTCGGGATGCTCGGTTATCCAAGTGATAATACACGTTAAGTGCCAAACTCGACTCTGCCTTTCCATTCTTTCCGCTTTCTCGCTAGGTGGAATGAAATATCCGATGAAGCAGTGCCGTCTGTAGCGGTAAGGGTTTATCAACATCCCTCAGCAATCCTGATCAACCGTGGCTCGAGCGAACTCGGTACCATATTTACCTTTCCATCTCCACTTCATATCCAATCACTCACTACCGTAAAAACCGCAATGGCATGCTCGGGGTACCATAACTCAGCAGAAGTTGAAGAAAAAGCCCAACTTAAACTAGTAGCCTCCAATCACGGATCTCACGAGGTTGCTTAACCCGAATGGCAAAACGTCATAAGTGCTAATCGTGCATCGTCAGACTCAAAGCGCTTGGCATAGTATTATGGGTATTAGTACAGAGAGGAAACCGAATATCTAGCGATGCACGTCTATAGCGTTCAGAAATCGCAGCTTCCGTTGAAACCCGTTGTTCCCGGCCGCCTTTCCCCCCCCTGCTACACCGCCGGGATGTTAGCGAGGAAAGGTAGAGTTTGTTGTGAGCAAGACGGGATTTGGAGGGGGCTACTCATCACAGATCTACTGCCGAAGGCGGTCAAGCACCCGTACATTGATAAGCATATAACGGTAGGGTGCCACAATAACACAGTATCGCGGCATGATAGCTTTGTTCAAGGTGGTGCGTCCAACTTTCGGGCTGGGCGTTACGAGTGGTGTGTTGGGCATAAAAAGCTGTTTAGTGCAAAGGTGTCCCGAGTGATTATGCATGATGGCTCCCAGAATAATCTCGAATAATTGGACTGTGCGCTAGGTATGTAGTCCAAAATCTCCTTCCCCAGAAAAGGAGGAGGGGAGCGCGGTAAAAGGTGTATCGTCCCCTCCGAAAGTCAAAAAAAACAAAAAACACCGGACCTTGCTAGAGGAGGTAACTCGAACGACATAGCACATGGTCTAGTTATTTGAGATTAAGTTTTTATGTAGATGACTTATACTTGAACACCTGACTCTTCTAAAAGCATCAAATCCGCAATGCACAGAATTTATATTAAATATCTCTTATCCCTCCACCTTTCCCCCCTCCACCTCCGCCTCATCAAATATCTCCAACCCTGCTAAATCCTCAACCCTCCTCTCCAAAACCCTCACTAACTCCACCCTCTTTCTGTCTCTCCCCTCCCTTTTTGCGCGAATATAACCCTCAACCTCCTCCTTCATTGCCGCCTTCTTCACAAGCCTCTTATGACGCGAGCTCTTAACATGCAACCCCCACATATCCTCGTTAATGCAAGTGACCCCACACACCTCGCACGTCTTCTTGACCCACAAATCCGGCCTCGAGGAAAAGTCCTCGCGCTTGGGTTTCAGATTTTCCTCTGCTAGACCCGAGAGGCTGCGCGGGTCCGGCAGAGTAGGGTTCCCGCTGGCAAGGAATTGCTCCGCAATGGTTAGGGCAGGGTTGGTTACAGTTTTGGTGATGGCTGAAGGGTTAGTAGAGTTTAGGAGGTAGATATGCGATGGTGGGCGGAGGGTGTTGAGAAGTTTTATGCGGATCCAACGAGTTTGGGTGCGAGCGTATTGGCGGGTTGCGGTTTTCATGGCTTCGATGCAGCGAGTGCGGGCTTGTGCTAGTTCTGCCTGGAGTTCCTCCTCGGCGTCTTCCGGATCTCCCTGTTGTTGGTATTGCTGGTGGGAGCCGTAGAGTTGTAGGTATGGTAGGAATTCTTTGAACCCAATGCTCTGCCAGATTCCCTTCGTCATGTCCACTTCCATCGAGTCGTATGTCTTCTTCATCTCCTCTATCTCAGCCCACATCCCACTATCGATCATTTTGTCCACTCGGGTGTCTAGTCGCTGCTTCAGCGCCCCAGCCTCGGCGTGTACCCAGAAAACTAGACTCCTATACCGGCTCACTTCTTTTCCCGCCCGTTGAGCAGCGTAGACTTCACTCGCAGTTTGCTTCCCGTCCGTAGAATAGTATATCTGCAGAGAACGACGGATCTTCCGACGATCATTAGGATGCCATTTCTCCGCTATCGCAGGATCAACGCGCTGGAGCTCTGCAAATAGCTCTGGCGTCGGAGAATCTCTAAGACATTAGATCTGACCCATCAACGCGCGTCGCGACGGAAAGGCGGAAATACAAGATTGGATATTTAACAGCCAAATCATCCCCCGCCTCCGGCACGAAAGGGTACTCCTCCTCCCCCTCTATCCCAATCGAATGTGGAAACAGCAAAGATTGAACGTAATAATGAGTCCCGCCAACCACGATTGGCAGCTTCCCTCTGCTCCTAATCTCCTCAATCTATCCACTATCCGTTAGTCTAGTTCCCCACGAGCCGCTGAAAGCATACCTTTTTCTCAGCTTCCCCCACAAACTGGCCAACGCGGTAAACCTCGTCGATCCGCAGGAAACTAAACAAGTGATGCGGTATTCCGCGCATTTCCGCTACCGTTGGCTTATTGGTAATTATGGGGAGTCCAGCGTACATTTGCATAGCATCGCTGTTGATGATCTCGCCATTAAGAGCATGGGCAATGTCTACCGCGAGCTATAAGCAAAGTACAGCCCTTGTTAGTCAGAACTTCTTTCGCTCTTCGGGGATGGGCGAGGCGGGGAATATTCTTTGGAAGGGCTTTAATATTATATATGTACCTGCGATTTACCGGTCCCCGTGGCGCCAATAACGGATATGAGTGGAGGCAGGGGTCCCGCCATTTTCGCTTTTGTCCGGAAGGGCAGAAGACGCCGTAACACTTCAATCATGCAAATGCAAGGTGTGAAATTCCCCCGGAAAAGAAACAGGTGGGGCTGGGTTAAGGTATTAGTGATCTCCAAGGTCCGGGTAACCATTGCCTAAAAATTCAAATCAGGGCGCTTCTATCCGCCAAGATGGCCACCGCTGAGCTGAGCTACACGATATTCACTTTGTTCAATCGCCACACCAACAGATAGCACCAACCGTCATCTCAACCACCGAAATGGCCACAATCCCCCGTCCAAAAACTCCCATCGACGAAACCCTCTGGCGGGACCAGGTCTGGTATCGTCAATGGGGCCCCATAAACGAAGCCACGGCAATGGACTACTTCCGCATGTCTACTTTCTTCGACCACACCAGTAACAACGGCACGCTCTTCCAGCAGATGCAATTCAACCCGCAATTTCGTGAGGAGCTGCGAACCCCAGAACTGTTCAACCGACGACTGGCGACGATGACGGGAGTGGAGTACATGCTTGCTACGGGGAGTGTGGAGAGCGGTGTGTGGGTCATCCGGAAGCAGCTGAGGAAGAGTCCCAGATATGATGACAATGTACGAGAAGATGATATCACAGTGTTAGCAGCCTATTATATTATTGGGGAGAACATATATCAGGCGCCGAGTATTGGAGCGGTGCTACAGAACCGGATGGTTGGTTTCTGCCTGCCCCGCCCCACACTACCTTACCCTTAGCTCTCTCGCTCGGACGGGAATATAATTAATTTGGATGAAATGCAATAGTTAACAACTATATCTGCCCTCCGCTCCGCCCTAACTGTCGCAACAAACCTCTCCTCCTTCGTACCAACAACCTCAACCAATCCACCCTCCTCCTCCCAGGCTTCACAAACCACCACGGCTGGCGTTGCTACATCAACCCAACAATCTACATCAGCATCCCAACCTCTTCCCTCCACACAGTCCTCCATGGCCACTTCAACGCCTCCCCCACCACCACCACCCACCTCATCCTCCTACGCCAATGACCCCCGCCTGCTCACGCAGGCACTATCCCTATCGCTAAAGCATCACAACGAGTACATGGATGACCATGCCCCACTGCTAGGTGACCCAGCTAGCTTCTTGCAATCACAGCCAAGCTCGCAAAGGAGTAGTACGCCAAATTCGCAAGCAGATGTCGCGGCGAAGAAGCAAGCTGCAGCGGTAGCGGCAGCCGCGAAGAAGGCGGGAATGCAACAGCAGCAGCAGCAGCAGCAAGGGGTAGCGCAGGGGCAGGTGAAGAAGAAGGGTAAGGGACTAGGGCCGTAGAAGCTGCGGTTATAGCTGTGTGTCTTAGGTAATGGGATCTCTTTTAAAAAAAGTTTGGGACCATGGATGCTGGTTCGGGGAATCGAGCCAAGTCTAGGCCCTGAATACTGTTTGTGATTGAGTCAGGGCCGGTCGGCAGGTATGGATCCGGTTGCACTGGTGGCCCGTCGGTATTGTGCAGCCGCGAGCGAAGAAACTGGTACCGTACTGTATGTAAGCTCGGTTTCCTCCCCGGTGCTTCCCCCATTGAGGGACATCTTAAACACCTACTGTTGCACCAAGTAGCTAGATACAAGTATGATACCCAGATGCCTAGTCGGAACTCATCTAAGCTCAGGGCTATCTATGCTAGTTCAGCAAAATTAACCTTTATCTACCATTATCAATTCTATTGAGAATACCAGAGTTCAAGTAGTTTTTCTTGAATAATCAAGTTTATCAAACGGTACTTGTGTAATGTGTCAATGCTATTTATTTCCCCGCTCTCCTTTCTTGCCTTCTTCCACTCGAATGACCAACTAACCAGCCGATTCATAGCTAATAATGACCTAACATGGCACAAGTACGAGCACTGTGGGGCGCAACACTTGGTTCGTGAGTTTTGGCGATACCCTTACGAGTGCGGCAGAAAGATACGGTAATAAATCGTAGACTGCTCGTGGAAAGCAATACAGACCATCCATGCTCGTCCATAAGTTTCCCAGAGCCCAAATCAGTACGTGTATGAGTACTACTTGTAAAATTGCATCATTTATGTGCCGTACCGTGACCTTCCGTGTATCACAAAACAAGGATTGGTGAAACCACCATGCACCTACCCATCGCCTCAAACCACTATCATACCGGTACTTATGACACAAGTACCAGAGTCAAAATATATCGAAAAGTGCATACGTAATCAATTCTAACCTACCAAAATGCTCATAGACTCCGTTCCTCTCGAGACAACTAATCTAGCTTCCATGCAATAATAATGATGATAATAATAAAACTGTGACGAGAAAAACGGTAAATACTAACTTAGTGAAAAAGGAGTGATAAACATACCAGTTGGAAAAAGTTTAAAATAAAAAAATAAAAACAGAAAGTTCCAGACTTTCCTTTTCCCTCCACTCAGCTATCCTAAAAAGAGAGAGAGAGAAAGAGAGAAGGAAATAATTCCCATCAATCATTAAGCTCCTCCTACCCGTTCGCATTACACTCATCGCACCAAGGCCAAACGTAGGATAAACAGATAACAATTAAAGCCGGAAATCAAAGGTAAAGATAAAACATAACAAGGATAACCTGAATCTAGAGCCTGACACCTACGTAAAAAGTCCATAATCTAGCGCCTGCACTACACCCTCGCCAACACCCCATTGCTCCATCTCGGTGAAAACCGCCTTCATCCACCTCAAGTACCTCCACTCGAGACTCTCCGGTCCCTCCGTTTCTTCATTCCTAATCTCCCACTGAGACAGCAACCCCAGCAACTCATATCTGAAAGCATCAACAGGCTTGACAACCATGTCTTGCGCAAAGCCCTGATTCGGGCTACCATCAAGACCGTACGCGTGCCAGAGGTACATTTCCTCCTGCGGAGAGGGTGGGTTTTCCACACGGACGATGATCTCCCAGACCACCATCAACGCTTTAAATATAAGGACCGTGACGATGGGGAATTCGGTGTTGCGGGCGTTCTCATCGTAAGCCGATTGTGGGGCAAGGAGAACACGGAGGAGGGAGAGAAGGTGCGAAAGGACATTGGATTGGTCGAGGACGTGCATAAAGTGCTGGAGGGTCGCGGGGTTGTTTGCTGCCACGCGGGCCTTTGCGCCGTGGACTGTGGACGCGAGGGCTGTGTAGAGGTCCATTGGGACGTCCTTTTTGTGAAGGACCATGCGGTCCGGGATCACAAGTTGGACGAGAGCAAGGTGCATGAGGATGTAGAATGCCTTCTCGCAACCTTGAAGAGCAGAGGCCAAAAGAGTGGGGCTGGTAGAGGCATAGGTAGTTACTGGAGGGAAGACGGTGAGGTGTTCGGCGTATGGGGTGAAGAGATTGCCGATGCCGGATATTAGACCCAGGGTCGTCAAGCCCATTCGTAACTTCTCGAGACCCTCCTGACTCTCCGGAGCAAAGACATCAACGCCCTCCCACACGGCACCATCTTCCAGGGCTAATATCCCAGTCTCATATTGGGCATCTATATCATCGGCAACTTTGCGAGTCAAGTCCAGGATTTCCATTTGGATCGCTGTCGCTAGAATTAATGCAGAAAAATTGCTTCCAAGGCCGCCAGCGTCCAAGAGTTCGTGGTGGCCATTGCCATTGAGCAGAATACGAAGGGTCTTGAGGAATAGGGGAGGGGGGACCATCCTAGAACCGTGGATGCGCAAACTGTAATACTTCTGGTGCCATGTTTGAGCAGTCGGGGCTTCGAACAACTGAGCGTCGCAGGGCAGGGGGAGGTTCCTAAGTTCGGTGTACCGGAGCAACCGAGGGGTTTCAAATGCGAAGGATACATAACAGTCCACAAGGTAAATTGTGAATGCCACCCTAAAAACGTTAGTATCAACATTCGAAAGGCTTCCGGTAAAATACAATACCTCTTCCTAGACTCCCTCTCAACGAATGTCTTCCATTGCTGATCAGGCGAAAGCTCCCGGGGGATGTGTCCAGGGGCAGGATTAAAGTACCCGTAGTCCCTCGCAATCTACCAATCCGGTCAGCTTCGTAATCTATCGAGTGATACACAATGATCGCATACCTCAACAGCTCTAGCAAGCAGAACCCTACCCTTCTTATGCTTCTCTTTCTCCTCCGAGAACAGCCCATAGAAGGCAAATAATAGCAGGCCCTGTAGCACGCAGAGCGTGCCCTCTCGCTGGCTTCTATCGGCATACTTCACGGATTGTCTATCTCCATCTCCGGCACTGGATGAAGGAGGATGGGGGTGCACCATTGCTTGAGAACTCTCAGTTTTCACCAACGGGGGAGGGCTCATGCTAACAGGAGGCTCCTCATCACCTCCATCATCAGGCCCCCTTTCAATCCACCTTTCCATCACTCTTCACACCAATCAGCATGTCACGGAAATATCAGATAGGAGCGCATACCGAAGCCCTGCCTCCCACAGTTGCTCCCTAAGCGTCTGATTCGTCGGATCGTAACGCCCACCAAGCGCACATACACTTCTGAGAAAGCTCGCTAGAACGCTTGCGGGTTGAAAGGTGGGCTTATGCAGCAGTGGCAGAAACGGATGAAAGGCCGTAGGGGCAAAGTAGTAATCCGCATAATGAGAAATGACCTCTGGAGGTAAACTGCAAAAATCAGCACGGCGCTAAATAAGCTCAAGGATGTTGCGCGGTACTACAAAGGGAGTTTCCCAGGAGTATAATAAATCCTGAGCCCATCCACTGGTTTTTTAGGTAACTAAAGCATGTTAGCGGTGCGAGAAGAACGGGAGGGGAAGAGAGAGCACATCATCTGCAATAGGGAAGCGCCTCCAGAATTGAGAGGCCAATTTCTCCACATCATCTCGGGGCTCGTCCTCAGGGTCATTCTGACTCGTAGAATGATGCTTCTTCTGGTGTTTGGCGAGGTTATCACTGACCAATGTAAGCATCAAGCATTACCACGATAAACTCCCCGGCGATATAGCACCTATAGCAAGCTTACGCGCAACGGGGGATATCCGGCACAACTGTCCGTTCACTGCAGAGATCAAGCTTCACTATAGAAAGCACAAATCCTCTTTCCGGCAGGTAGCCCCATGCCCGGATTTCAGTAAACGAACGAGTAGCACAGCGGTATCCGGAAGCGCACAAGTAGCAAAAGGTCTATACCGCCGGAGCGCGAAATCGTAGGAATTCGGGAAGCCATACGGTCTCGTGAACACCAATTTACATCCCGGAAAGGTACAGTTCAAGACTTTCTTCGTGGAGTGTTCTACAAGCAAACATCATCATCATCATCAGTGACCATTCATTTACCCCCCACGCAGCGGGAAAGATAAGGCAGCTCACTATTAAGTTTATGTCTATTGTTATTATACTACAGATCAAGGCCTAATCAGCTATCGGGTCCATGAGAGATATCAGAGGAAAAGAGGGGGGGTTTTTTTTTCTCGGGTTCGGGTAAGCTGGGCGGTTCCCCGAGAATTGGAGTTTTGACTCACTCTCGTAGATGACCTCTCATTGCACGTTTCGCACTCATAAGGCTTCGTCCTCCGCCATTCACGTTCATCTTCCTCCGTCCAGTTTCCCCTCGCCCTCTCCTCGATCACATCCTTAAGTTGAATATCTATCCAACGCCTCAGCCGCAACGCCTGGGAAACCGCACCGGTGCCAGAACCCCTCGATCCCGAAGCCACAGTGGGACTCTTCCGATTATTCTTCCTCGCCATGAACGGCGGAGGGGAGACAGTCTGGTTCGTCTGGGAGCTGTGATTGCGAGGCGATAAAGTGGGGGGAGGAAAGCGTAGGAGGGAGAAAAAGAGGGCTACTTTTTTTGAATTTGGATCTGGATTCGGGTGTGGAGTTTATTTGGTTTGGGCTGTTGAGTTAGGTGGCGTGTCATCGTTGCCAGGGGGGGGGGGTCAATGGCTTCTTTAACATCGAAGGCGCCACGGCTTGCTACCTGTTAGGTACAGTACAGCAGCACAGGTACAGTACAGTAGGATAAACTCTCTACGAGCCCAAGAGCTCGTTCGCCCGACGATGAAAAACGGCGACATCATGCATCTTCCTTTTCCTACTTTTCTTTCTTTCTTTTTTTTCTTTATCTTTCTTTTTTTTTTTTAGATTTTAATGTCAACCCTGATCTTGAGGCTTCCTGGACTCCGGAACC
>QLOI01003142.1:0-24666 GCA_003313605.1 Tuber umbilicatum | reverse complement strand
GCTTGCTGTGGCGTATCTAGATGGGTTTTTGAAGGGGGGCGGGGGGGTTGGGTAGTAATCTTTTCTTCTCCTCTTCTGGCAGCTCGACGGCGCGCTTGTGGGTTGTTGGGGGTGGTTTATGGAAAGATGGAGTAAGGTCACGGATTTGTGCTGTTATTGGAACTCGAGGATTTCTTTTACCCTCTTTGGTTGCCCTGGGGCGGCTTTTGCTTCTGATCTTGGGGCCACTAGTCTCGAGGTGTGAAGGTGGCTTCAGTCGCTCTTGCTCTTCGTTCCTTCTATATGCTTAGTTCGTTCATCGTTATCGGTGTGCGGGGAATTTTTGGACGCCATTGGGAAGTACCCGCGCTTCAAACATCCATTGAAAGTAGCGCCATCCTCTTTAACACTATCCAATTCTCTGGTAAGAAAATTTCTTGCGACCGAGTATTTACGAATAGTGCGTTACATTAGGCCTGTCTGAGCCCGTTCGTCTCTTAGCATCTAAATAAACACAATTCTTTCGTTTTAGTCCCTTTCCTCCGTTTCCCTCCTTGCATATCTGTAGTTTCTTTGTAGACTTACACTCCAACCGTTATCCAGTTCCCGTTCCTCAAATTCTAGTATTTTTTATCGCCCAGTAGAGTGACAGGATAATGTGAGTAGTGGCGCACCCCGTACAAGTATTCTCAAAATCTCCAGTTCCAAAACACCGGCCCGAACCCAACCCCCCAAGAAACCGTCCAAGATCCGAATCTACTGCTGTTTCAGCAATTGATAAACCCTCCCGTTTCCGGGCCCGCAGTAGCCAGAGGGTAGGTTGTTGTGGGGAAATGTTATTTCGTGTGGGGAGTGTACCAGTGAGGAGTGCTTTACCGCAGGGCAATGCGGGGAGATCTAGGCGTGATACTATCATAGATGCCCGCGTGTTACCCTAACCACCTGCTCTAGATACGGTAGGTTACCCCGGGGGGGGATCGCACAACATACTCGGAAAAATAGATACACCTCAAGTCCAGCCTCTGTGTTGCGATTCCGGCTGAACTGGAGCCCGAGCGTTCATAGTATCATACCCGTGCAGTCGGTTGTTGGAAGGAGATTAGAGTCATTGCGTATCACTCGGGCGCCGGTTTACAAAGTTATTTTCGTGGAGCATATATGATGATACGGTACCGTCGATACAGCACTGCAACTCCGGGGCCGGTATGAACAAGAAAACCCCTTTAGATCTCAACGGAGACGCAAGAGTTTTAAACACAATTACCCCCCGCCATGCGGGTAAGAATATCGCGGATCCGATTTGACCTCCCATAGCGGCGCCCTCCCGCACAAATGATCCTCACGTGCCGTGACGCCAAAGCCTCATCTTTAACCCTTTTAGAAAGTCAAACCATCCACAAATCTCCGCATGTTGGAGATTCGAGATTCGCTTGTTATACCACAGGAAAACTTGATTTCTCAACACTTCCTCCGATACCAACTCCTACGGCAGACGCCCTTATCTGGTATTCGATTTTGCAGTGTAGGATAGCGTTTTCCGGCGTCGAACCTCACAGCCGTGATTTACGGGAATGTATCAGGTATTTGCGGGGCGGCATAAACGTGCAGTACAGTACTACCCGAGCGAATCCGTATTGCGCAACGCTGTGGGCTGTCTGATCGCTCTAGACAAGCTAGGATTGGATACCAGCGCTCGGAGAATGGGAGTCGGTTTCACGGTTAAAATACTCTTCTGTATTAATTTTGCTCGGTGAGTGAGGAGAAAAGGCGTGGGTGGTCTTCCAATCACACTTCCAAGCTCACACTTGGGAGCGGTAGCATGCAAACGTAACCTTGGTTAGGCCATGTCCATAGTGAAAGCAAATCACCATCGTGCCCGAGCTGAATCCTTTTGCATCGCTTTCGTGTAGTTCATTACCCCTTCCCTATATCTAAACACATAGGTTCGCGTCCTGGAGGGGAGGAAAGGGGGAGGAACAAATGAATAACCAATGTGTAAAGAGGTTCAGAACTAGAAAACAGCAGAATTGCACATATACCCTCGGGAACATAATCGGGTCAGGCGGAAAACCCTCGCTAGGCAATGTGATCCTTGCACTTGGAAGTAGTCTTCCGAGTAAGCTCCTATTATACTAACTTTAGCGGAAGCGCTGAACCGCGAGATCCAGCAAAACACGTTTACTATCCCTAGCTCCTGAATACCGACAACGTCTTGAGAAGATACCGATGGGGGTTTGAGAGTGGCTGTGGGATGAACGGGACATATTGAAAAAGGAAATCTTATAGAAGATGGACAAGGATCGCAGCAGAAATCCAATATTTTCTCCTTATCCCCATACGTACCAGTGCGAGGCTAGAGACGCGCTTAGTCCCCAGATGCGCTATCAACCGTGCCAAGATTCATGTCGAGAATATATAACATGCAAGTAGCTTAGTTCCAGATCCTGCGGCACGTCTACAAAGTGCAGTACCCGACAGCTCAGCGTCAGATCTAGCCCAAAGCCAGACTTTTACTTTATTAGAACTTCAACCCCAGTAACCCTCTCCCAAAGCTCCGAATACCGAATCCGTCGCTGTACCAAACTTCAAAACGGTCCGATTGGCCGCTCCCCACCAACTAGTGATATTGAAATGGTGCGGGGGTTACCGTATTCGCCTCCACGGCTTCTTACACCATATAGTTGCATTGGGAGGTGGGGATACTACCCTGCGGTAGTTTTCCGAAGGGGGATTTTGGGATTTAGTAAAGCCAGGATATGACTCTACCTTTGGTTCTTGAACCTTTATCATGGGATGAGATTGAAAAAATTCGGGCAAAGTGTAGGCTTGATGCTGACATTCAAAGTCTGCTATGTAGGCTATAACGGCAATTTCCAGGCTATAGCTACCTTGTCTTAGTATTTGGAATGGTGGATCTAGCATGAAGCCATGAGCTATGAAGTCTACTTGTAGCGAGGTGCGACCTCGTGCTTGATGCCTGTATATATAACGGGCGTGCATGCTCACTGCACACTATGCTTTAGTTGAAGTGGATATGGGCGGCAATCCGCGACGCCCGTGATAAGGGGTATGTGACGCCGTCACGATATCTCACCCTGTCTTGTGCTTTGTACCCGTAGGTTTTGGAAAACACGGCGTCCGGGGCGCCACCCCATCGACGAGAACAACCCCAGACCGACGGAGCCGGATTACACTTGGGTCTTGGAACAATCGCCCACCATGTTTTGTCCTGTTTCGCTCACCACCCACACAAAATACCCAAAGAATCAAACCACAAACACCTAGAACCCAAACACACAAGGCACGAAAGCACATCGTGCCACAAAACACACATCGTCCCACGCACACAGTGGATAAAATGTAATATTGTTCCGCGGCTAATACCAGTATAGAATTGCGCTTATCGCTTGCGCCTTACTACTGTATTATCTAGCAAGAACCGACACGTGCTAGTACAGTACGTTCGAACAAGATTTTTATTCCCGTTGTCTCAAAGTAGCAATAAAACGCCATATCCTAACCCCGTAAGCCAGGACTAAACCCTTCAGGACCCTCACTTTGACGCAATTGTTGTAAGCTCTGTTTAAGCCGCTCCTTATTTCGACGTAACCTGTCGGTTCTCTAGATAATGCGGCACTTTTGCCGCAGCGGGGATTGTTTCTTTGTTCGGTGCGACTTGATGCCGTAGTATACTATGGCCGGTAGTGCAAGAGGAGGGGTACATAATAAATGGAATGGGCATCAGGTACCTTCGCCATATGCATATCTATCCCATCATCGCTCCCATCCATCCCACCCAGTATAGCAAAATCGCTCACTTCTGGAAAACACACACAATGTCCCTCTTGACCCTCCCCAACGAACTCCTCCTCGGCATAGCGGACCACCTCTCCGCCCCAAAAGACCTTTCATCCCTCACCCAAACAAGTAAACACTTCAATCTCCTCTTCACCCCCCACCTCCGCACCCTCTCCCTCCAACCGTTAAGCGCCACCACCCCCGCCCTAACCTGGTTCTCGAAGCACGGCTACAGCAAACAAGTCTCGCACTGCCTCTCCGCCGGCCAGTCCCCAACCTGCCACTTCGGTAATGAATCCCGCACCCCACTGCACGAGGCGCTAGCACACGGCTATGAAGTCTTCTGGGACCGCGGGAAGCGGTGGTGGACGGCGTCGCGTCGCGCGCACAACAGCGTGGCATTCGAGGAAACGGTCGCGGTGTTGATTGCTGCGGGCGCAGACTTGGAAGCTAAGGATGTATCGGGACATACGCCGCTGCATACGGCGACGGTGAGGGGGTTGGAGAGGTTAGTGCGCGTGTTGTTGGCACTGGGGGTGCAAGTGGATGCGGTGGACGTTAATGGGTTTACGCCACTGTGGTATGCGAGCACATATGGGTTTGGGGAGATTGTGGGGTTGTTGGTTGAGGCTGGGGCGAAGAAGGTGGTACTCTCGCAACCCGAGCAGGCTAGGTGGTTTCTGCCGAGGCTGGAGATTGGGCTGGTGGTTGGTGGAGAGGAGGAGGGGGAGTAGGGTTACTATGGGCAGGGAGGAGGAAGGGGTGGTAAGATGGGTTTCAAGAGATGGGAAGTGATATAATGTTTTCTTTTTCGTGATCAGTAATGGGAAGTATGCACCATGTAGTCCTTCATTTCAAGTTCTAAATCCACGAAATATTTTCCAAAGACCAGGAGTTTAATTCTCCTACCCGTTCAATTTTTCCCGTTCGATTATTCAATCACTGAGTCCAGTATCATAAACACTGGTTCGATACCATAATACTCTACCACTTCCATCAGCATCCTTACAACAGCTACCGGTAACTTCAGGAACACCTTCCACAACATGCTCCTACTAGCGTCAGAATTACCTAGCCGTGGGGAGCGTGGGTGGACGGTTCAACCCACAAGTGATGAGCAACCCGCAAAACGGTTCTCCATCTCGTGCAAGAAACATCACAGTAGAGGGACACAGTGCGAATGATCGAAAATGAACCTCGGTAAACTCAAGTTACTCAACATTTACAGGAACCGAACAGGAACCCCAAAACCCATCCTACTCATTTATAATCTCCTGGAGGTAGAAGTATTACACGGCACAACAGTTCTGATGCATGTTTCAAGCTCCCCGCACCGTAATATTACGCAAATAGCCATTTACCACAACCCGAATGCCGGGATCGTGTTACCTTCTCACAGTTCCTGGATCCCACACACTTCTGATGGGAGGGTTTAACGATAGATAAGGAAGGCCTAAATCTCGACCGTAGCCTAGGCGATAACTCTCCGGAAAAGATCTGATACTATGATATTGCGGTGCCCTTTACGCGGTTTTTTCCCTCACCTTTACACCTCAGTCTCTCTAGCGAATAGGCGGGCCTACCGAACGCTCTCCCTCGCGGCGGAGACAGAGTATAGTGACATCCTATGATTCCTTCTTTGGACGAAGCATGCCTGCCGACAGGGGGAACACAACTCTACGCTCAATATCCACGCATATATTCGTGGACTGCCAAACCCACCTATTAGGTATCATACAGAAAGAAATAGATTAAGGCCTACACCCCGCCTTGCGTCTTTTTCTCCTCCGCTACCCTAGCTTTTATTCACCCACCCGGCACAACGCAACGAGACACAATATAAACACCATACCATGGAGTACTACGCTCACGAGTGCCCGCTTTATTCCCTCCCCTATTTGGGGTCGCCAAGAAGGGTAAGAAGGGAAAAATAAGGGTATGCGAGTTCGAGAGAGGTTCAAGAATTGGGTTCAATACCCGGCTGGTTTCCTGTCTTGAGGGTTGAATGGGTATTTTTCGGGGGAAAACGTAACGGAAGTGGTTCGCCTCGTGGGAACTTTTATAATTTGTAGGATAGACGGGGTCATTTTAGGTTTGCTAGTTAGTTAGAGCGCCGAGTGGTGCTGTTACTCCCAGGAATAGGGCAAATAATCAGGTCTGAGAGTAATACTTGTGTATATCAACTTTGGTTATGAGACTAGAAATCCAAAGGCCTATCATAGTTCCACGCGCACGAGAGGAGAAGTTAAGGTATCTTAAATGTTAGATAACTGTTACTATATCCCGTAGTAAGTAAAGAAAAATGCAAGAAAGGCTAAACTTGAATCCTAAACTTCGCTATGGCCGGTTCCGCTGGCTTTTGATCCCAATTCTTGCCATGTAGCATTGTCACCAATTAGAAATAGCTGAACACAGCCCAGGAACAACAGCCGCCAACTAACCAAAACTTTAGGTGGGAATCTTTAGTGTGAATGCTGCATTGTGCCGGAAAACTACCTCAATAAGAGCGTTTAGTGAATCCATCATCTGCCGTACGGCTCCGAAAAGTAAGGCGTTTCATGAGGTCACCACAGAACTGAATTAAACCCACCACTCACAAGGCCTAAGGAGCTGCTAACCCGCGACCGACTGGAATACACACAACTGCCAAAACAGCAGTGTCATTTCTTGCCGTCATTCCACTCTCCCTTTCCGGACGTCGGCCGGAGGTCTCGCTTCAAATATCCTACCGTATGGTATTAGTTTTCAAAATTCTGAGAGCACACCGGTAGTTTGCCTTGGCGCCGAGAAGCTACGGTCAGACTGCCATACCTAGCAGAACCGGACCATGCGCGCAAGACTGCGAATCCCGGTACGAGGTCAGGATTATAAAAGCTTAATCATGATCGGTGTCACTTGGGAACATGGAAAAGTCGGAATTCGATCTGAAGGTGCGGTGCAGCGCCGGTATGCCGGGGAGCTTTTTGGTACTTTTTGTGCCTCAACTGGAAACGGCGAATGGGTAGGACAGCATCAACCACCGTCAATTGACCGCGTGGGAGGTTGCTGCGAGCACCGGTACTGTACTCGAGTACTGTACAGTACAGTGCTATCAGCACTCGAGTAACCCACATCACAGAGAGCACAGCACACGGTACTTGCACGGTACTTTGCTGCACTTGTGCGTCCTCTACGAGTACGGTACAGAACGCAACATCGTGATGGTGTTACACGATCAACCCAACCGCCAACTGCCGTGAATTCGTCAGCGTACCCGAAAACTCACCAAACCCGCCGAAACTCTCGGTACAAGTACCAAACAGTTGGCTTCCGTAGAGCAGGTTAACAAAATAATTGATACCAGTTGGCGAGATGCAGCAAACTCAGCCTAGCCAAGCTAAACCGTGTCCGGAAATCACTATTCCTTCCTGAGGCGCTTTGCCTCTGAATAAGGAAGAAACGGATTTCAAGATGGGCGACCGTGAGAAATGGCTCCTTGTGGCAGAGCATGGTAGACACCTGAATCCGGGCAAACCTTCAGAACATCCGAGATTCCGCAACCCAAACTCCAATGTACTCGAATACTGTAGGATTGCAAGTGAGCGGGGTGCGAGAAGCTAAAGGAAGCACGATCGCACCTGATGCAGAGTTGTTACTTTTTTAGCCGTCGCATAGAATACCGTTACTTGTACGATGGTAAGGGTACGACCAGCCAGCAAGGGAGCTTGACACTTGCTTGGGTGGCACAAAAACTTGTTTTTCTCCCAGTCTCTACGAGTAACTTATGCTTTTATTGCTCGAGTGACCCGTTCGTCGTCGCGGTAATCATCATTCCGATACGAGTAGTAGTATTTTATTTTATTTTACTCCTATCGTATTTTTGCTTCTTGCCTGCGGTACTTCTTGATCCGGTCATGTACCTTTTTCTCTAGCATTAATAGCTGCGGGATGAGATAGCGCAATAGGGTACGGTAGATCTTGAGAACTTGGCCTGGCAGGGAGGGAGGAAGGGAGGAAGCATGCTACGTGTGTGTGTGCGTGCGACGGTGGGGAAGGAGCGTTGAGATGAGGAGGAGGGAGGTGACCTGTCGAATAAAAGGGTGAGCAAGCGATCCGAAGCAGGGATCTTTTTTATGGTACGAATGCGTCGATGGTGAGAGGCCTGAATTTTGTAGGCCTTAAGAGGATGAGGGGAAGGTGGTGGCTATAGTATTCATACTTGTGAGGACAACCAAATTCATATGCGGGAGCGGTGGAGTGTCGGGAAGATGGTTGAATGCTATTTCGTGTCCGAGTAGTTTATTCATTCACTATATCTACGCCTTGCGAACCCCGAGGAAAAAGGAAGGTGGGGGAGAAACTGTGATAAATTCTTAATACCTCCTGCTCTAAATTGTGGAAGGGGGAGGAATACAATAGGCGAGCGCGGTACAAAGTACAGTACTGCATTGTACGAGCCACCGTACAATCGCTTACTGTGCACTCTTTTTGAAGGGTGGAGAAGCCAGCAGATGAGAGAGAGAGGGGGTGAAAGGAAAGAGAAGGAATCCGAATTGAATCATTTGAGAGGGAGAAGAACGACCGCCACCCCCGCACTCACTTTCCCATCCATTCACTTGCTCCCTCCATCAGGCCAACTTTCCTCTTTTTTCTTTCCCCCCCCCCCCCCCGTTTACTCTCTCTCTCCTTCACTCACTCTTTCAAACTTCCTTTTGAACCTAACGGACTGGGCTCTACTACCGCACTCATCCTCGGGAAAGAATAGAACTGGAGTGAAGGGATAACACCGTCATCCCCCCACCGCGTCATCATCACGGCTTTCACAAAAGGTAACGACAGCGGTCACGCACCACCACACTCATTTGATTTCAACGAACTGCTCACATCACTCCCACCCCTCGCAATGTCGGCCCAAGCTCCCTGGTACGCCCCTATCCCCATTCCGCAGGTCAGCACTCCCATCGCAAGCTACGACTTCATCAGCAAGGAGCTGGAGCAACTCCTGTACGCATCGGTCGTGCATGAGCAATCTTTTGCGAGCAGCCCGGAACAGCGGGACACCTTTGAAGCGTTGACGTGGGTTGGGGGTTCGGTCCTACGAGGACTAACCACAGTCCTGCTGGCATCCATGTTCCCCACAAGTAAGAAGAGTGTGTTGAACGTGAATTCCCTCACTTCACTCCATCTATCACTGTCACGTGATATTGAATACTGAATAAAATAAAAATCACTTTTAGGACATTCGTCAAGCCCTCGAGGACAAGACCTTCTTCGCCCACCTGAGCCGCCGCCTCGGTCTGCACAACCACATTTCACTGACCTATTCAGCTGGTGAATCCGACCACATCCTATCCGGCCTCTTCACAGCATACGTCGGTGCGATCCAACGCGAACTAGGAGCCGATGGCTTCCCCACGATAAGCATGATCTTCTTCGAGCTCTTGAAACCCTACGCAGATGCATACAAATCCCACCACGACACCTATGTAGCCGCGAATCCACACCTCCCGCCAACACCCATCATCTCCCCCGTCTCAACCGCCCCCCCCTCCCTAGCAGCACAACAAAAAGTATACCCGATCCTCCAAACCGCCGCCACCACAGACTCAGGTGCAGCGAAGCTACGCAGACAAAACGTTTCGGTTTACACCTCGCGATTAATGGAGTACGCGGCAAAGCGCAAGCTTCCGCAGCCCGGCTTCGTGTTCAAGGATAACGGCCTTCAGGGCGCCGCGATTCTGTGGTGCGCGACGGTGAACCTGAACGGCGCGGATATCGCTAGTGCCGTTGCGAGCACGAAGCTTGAGGCGAAACATCTAGCGAGTAGGGATGCCTTGCAAACTATTGGCTCGAGTCTGCATTCTTGGCCGGTTCCCCAACGAAGACAGAAGAAGCTGCTTGCGAGGGCGGGGAGTATGCTATATTAGGCGATGTATCGCCAGTTTTGAGTTTTCCCCTGGTTGCTCTCGGTTTGATTTAGTTTGTGCGGGGGGGGTTCGGCGTTGGGAGTGTTAGCGTAGCTGGATGCTAGCTCGCTAGCTCGATTGGCTTGACAGATTATGATTTGAGGGATAACTTAAAACCTATTCTATCTTTATTCTCCTCTCTTTTTCTCTTTTCTTGTTTTTTTTATCTTGCAAGAGTTATCTTACCGCAGCTCAGCTACACCGATACTTTTATTGTTGTGTCGTTAGCTCTTTTGGCCCAGACTAACTTACATGTAAATACACCTCCGTGTCTGACTTACCAGCAACACTGCTTTTTGGTTCACCAATTCCAACTGTCTAGTATTACTTTTATTTTTACAACTTTCCTTTTTACACATTTAGGATTGGGTTTCGGGATTTCCTGCGATCGGCTCATGGTCGTATCGTATCGTATCGTGCTCTCGTGAGTAGGGCTCGGCGGTGGGTTGTTGCGATGCTCTTTCTGTTAGGTTAGGTACCGTATATGGCGGTTGGTAGGGGGTCGGTGTTGCTTGTTTGCGTTTTTGTTTATTTGCCTTGTACGGCAATTGCATAGTTTGTGTATGTTTACGCCTTGTCGTGAGTTCTCAGGATAATAATATTATCGTCACGACCTAGTAGGTTTGTTTATTTATTCCGATACCACTCGGCGGGTGCTGTGCCCTGGAACTCAGCAAACCACTGCCTCGATAAAACTCATAGTGTATCACCTTATTGCGTTACCCTTACCCTTGGTCACTAGCATAGGGAAGTATCGTAGTAAGTATGATAGGTAGTATAACATCGTGGATATGGAACACAGCCGGAAGGAAGAGAGGAAGTGAGTGATATTAAATGATGCAAGATCCAAGTGTAGCTTTTTGGCCGTTCACCACATCCCCTTGAAACAGGGCTAAGCTCCTGTTCTCTTGAAATTCACTTACAGTACTTGCGCGGAGGCGGGAGAATGCGCACCATACATCCAAGTGCGGGAGTACCGTAGCCGTAGTCGTAGTACAGGTACCCCTCAAGAAATACCTGAACATGGGGGGATCTTATCTATATAAAGACAAAAAGTGGAGCGTCACAATTTCTTTCCCATCACTCCCGCTTTCCCCGACTATGAGCAGCGAAATAGTAGGTGAACCGACTATTAGGTATACGAACAACGCTTCAGAGAGGGTGGGAAGGGGGACTACTAAACCCACGGCGGGCGCTGGGAACCTAAAGTTGGTGGTAGGACCCACAGATGCAGTGACCGCGCAGGACGGGATTTAAGCATTATGAAGTGAATATCTGCGGTGTATTCTTTCCCCCCAAATCCCCTTTCCCATTCCATGATTTACTAGGAGTTGTGGGGCCCATAAAAACCGCACTGTGGAGCTACAAAACCCTGCGAGACTGGCTCGGGATGCCCACTCACTCACTCGTTATATGGACTATATCTTCTATTCATGACGGTCCGGGTGGTCACATGTGGTCCGTTCTACCGGTATTAGTAGCCGCGGTGCTGGTACTTTACCGTGTATACTCGTGACCCTCGCATTAACATCCGGCATGATGCCCCGGGCGAGGTCGAAAGTCGCGAACACCAGCACTCTTTCATTTCGCACTTGTAGATATTCTCCCCTGCGGGCGTCTGTGTTGGGAGTTCGGCGTACTAAATGCGAATATATCGCTGAGAAAAAACTCTCCGAGAGCCCGGGCAAGACAAATTGGTGAGGGGGTGGAAGTGAAGTGGAGGTATACTCATATAGTCCATGTCAAACCATAATAACCGGATTGGTGCTAGGGCCCGAGCCAGCTAGAGGGAAAGAAGACCATAGATCGCTACACTGGGCAGTTGGGCATTCCCTCTGTACTCGAGTACCTGACTATGCCAGAAGCCGTGGAGGGGAAGTTTGTAACCCCTAGCTTCTATTTTTTTTTTGGTTGGCGGAAGGTACGGGTAGTGTAGTGATTGTAGTCAACAAGGCTAGCGATAGTCAGTTTCGAAGATACTACGCTAGTAGAACCACCATGGTTTCACTCTGTGGGGTTACACACATATTCCTTATCGCTTCAAGCGCTCTCCCGCAGTGTCGGATTGTAGTGTATCAAACGAAGATATAGGATCATACTGTACTGTACCTAGCCTTAGCTCATCTCAACCACGATAGGCCTTGTAGAATACCCGTACCTGTATCTCTTCGCTTGTCTCGGCGGAATTACGGTCAAGGCGGCCTTCCACCTAAAAGGATAATAGCGCCTCCTACGGTGCTCAAGTAAACCCCCCGCAGATCCTGGTGTCAGAAACCTCTATTGGCCAGGTCGCTATCAGAAGCCCTCGGTCGTACCCCTCCCCGAGCTTTCGAGCCAAAATTCCGTTAAATTTGGCATAATACAAACGAAGGGGTTGACATTCCAGCACGGCGTGCATGGGGGCCCGTTATCGATCTTGTGCCGTACTGTACGATGCCGAGCGTCTGAGGTTGGCCCGCACTAGGACCAAATTCAACGACGAACCCGTCCCAACAACAAAGTTTTGGGGGAAGAACTCTATATGAACCACCCAAACTCTGTGAAAATGGTGAGCGCGCATACAATTTTATGAAAATCCATTACTTTTTTGCGTGCACTATATTTTTAATCGGAAGAATGGAGGTTTTTCGGTGGCCCCGCTCTACCGGTATATTGTGCTCGAGTATGGTTCCGGGGACTTGAAATCGGCTAAAAACTAACAAAGGGGTGATTTTCGAAGATATTTTAACTACAACTGCCTTTTTAAGAAGTTACGGCCTCACATGAGTGCTCAGAAGACATCTCTCTAATTATATCTTTTCTAATTTTCGATTAGAGAAGCATTAGTGGAGATAGTAGGGTTTCGAGTTATCATACCTATGTACTGTACGGTGGTTTTCGAGGTCACTTTTGCTAAGCCCCTTTATTTGTGCGTATTATATAAGCAAAACGAATTACCCACGGGGGCTGACCTCAGGTGCCTGACACAATGCCGGTGCGGGTGGGTTTGGGTGCGGCTGGCGGGGTTGGTGCTGTAGCTGCGAGACATGTTGTGTTGCGCCGGGAGGATCTTGTCGATTTGTGGAGTCATGAGGTGAATTGCTTGCGGGGTACCGCGGCGTGGGGGAGAGGTACAGTACCGTATTACTCGAGTAGCACAAGTACTGGTATGCGAATGGCCTAGGTGAGTAAGCACACCGGCATGTACTGGTACTGTACTGTACTCTACAAGCACATGATCTCAAGGTGCTGGAGTAGAGAGTATCTGTGCCGTGGTCTCTACTAGGTATGACGGTAACAAAGAAATAGTATTCCGCTTGTTTTTGCACGCGGAGTTTGAGGACAATACCAGTAGTTGCAGTAGATGGTGATAAAATTTGATAGAATAGATAACAATATCCCGAAATTTCCTATAAAAATTCATAACACATACATTCATTGGTACGCTTGCCCGAGCCATTACCACGCGAAAAAAACTACTGACCCAAGGTCCCCAACCTCATCAACACCGGTGCAAAAAACAACTTCCCATTATTCGTCTCACCAAAACTCCCCTTCCGGCCCCTCCCGTTATCCATTTCCGAATTGGCAATACTGCACTTTCGGGTTATCCTCTTCTCGTGCTCACTTAGCTCCCCAAACATCCGCGTCTGCTCTGACTCACTCCTCTGATATATATTCAGGCCTTTTGCAGAACAGAGGCACATTATCAGTAACATTATACCCTGGGCTGACAATCCCACGGCGGCAATGACTGGCCACTTCATCCGCACCATCTTCTTCAACACCTCGTCCTGGATCACTTCCATGAAGGCTGGCCCCCGGCGAGTAAGTGAGAAGTAGTTCGACCAGCAAAAGCAGCTGTTGTAGTACCCCACGAAAGCGGCTATCAGGAAGCCGACTTGCAGTATCGCGAGGATTAGGTCCTTCGCGACGACCAGGCGGAAGTGGTATTTCCCGGTGAAGCACTTGCTGGTGAGTTTTGTGAAGAGTGCACTTAGAAACCAGGTTGTGGAGAAGATTATTTCCGTCAATGAACGGCAGCCCAAGCCATGGGGAGGGTGCATCGTACTCAGAAAGACAGCGGTGGCGGTTGCGATGAATACGGGGAGGCAGGATAAGAGTAGGAGGAGCCAATTTGGTCGGTTCCAGGAGTGTGCTCGCTTGGTTTCTAGTGTGCTTGGGGTGGGGAATCTCAGACTCGTGTTATGACGAAAACTGTAGCTCCCGAAGAAGCTGAACGATTCTTCCAACGTTGTAAAGTCCTTGAGCGCAGCGCCGCCTGAGAATGGAAGCCTGATAAGTGAGAGGTATGTAACGTCTGCTGGGTCTGCGATATTCCAGTCATCCTGGAGTTCGTCTTGGATTTCCCTGAGCACCCGTCTTCCGGCCCGTGTGCTGGCGAATCCACCAACACTTGCGCTTATCACGACCGCTGGAATAAGCCATGAATACAATATAGCAAATGCTATGGTGTGGGCTGTCCGGTTAGATGCCCCGGATTCGAGTGTTTTGAGAAATGCGCTGACGACACAGACGATATATCCGGCTACTGCTAGCCAGGTTCGGAGAGAGTCGTTTACCCGGGAGTCAGACAGTCTGTGAGCGGCCTCCCTACAAGCGGCAATAAAATTTGTCCTCCTTTCGCCCTCCAGTCGGTCGAATAGCCTCCTCATTTGAGGGTACACCCCTATGGCGCTGTAGTCCCATTCATCGAAGAGTACATTGACCGTAGCGATATCTCGAAGTGCTCTCCGCCGCTGGTTCTCGTTCTCGCAGAATTCCCCCTCTCTAATCGGCGGGGGAGAATCGACCCAGTGCGCGTGTATTCTCCGCGAAACCTCAAGTTTGACTAGAAGAGAGTAAACCGTGGTTATGGGGTCCCCGAACAGGTGGATTGCGATGCAGAAGCTATTGAGAGGTCCTAGAGGTGGGAATTGAAAGTTGCCGACTACCATAAAAACGGGCACAAGCCATAGCGCCACTCTTTTGATGATGTCTAAGCGGTCATACCGAGTATACCAAGCGCCACATAATCTAGGGCATTGACTAAGATACATGCGAAGACGCTTGTCGGGTTTGCATTTCCCGGAACCGTCCCTATCGCAATAGATCCAGGGTGCGCCGACCTCCTTCCCAGTCTCTATTATCCCCTTACAGAGAGGATCGTCGTAGGAGTAGGCGAAGGTCACCCAACACAAGAGGATGATGGATATATTGAGGAAGATCTGGCGCCGTAGGGACATTCTAAAACAAGACTGAGCTGTAGCGACTTGAAAACTGATTTCTACTATCGTTCGTCAGCGAAACCAAGTTTCCGGTTGGATGTGTTAGGAGATACTTACTCACTAGACGCGATGCGTGGAGTAAGCCCTCTGTTTTCGTGATAGACAAGATCAGTGGGCATTTATATTCTTATAATGGTTTCCGCCGCAGACCCTACGACATGGTTTTTGTGTTACTACTACGTGGTGCTATCATTTCAATCGAAGTGGCAGTGGAATACTGTGCGCGTACCCCAATGCTCGGAATTAGAAACATGACCTTGGAATCGGCAAAGGGGTGTTGCCGCTATTTTTTAGCTATCCAATAACAAGCTATGCAGGACGGCAGATTATCAACTGGATGAACTCGCCAATTGATCGGGGACGTTAAAAGAAGGTATTGTACCAGTATTGGGGCAGGAACATGCATGTTACCCCCCATGCACTGACATATCTAAGCGATAAAGTTACGCCTTTGTCATACAATCCCAACCTTCTGCTCGCCTTAATTCTGGATGCCATATACTGGCAGCATTAAGCAATTGGATTTTCTGACCCTTTCAGCTCTCCTGGGGAACTCGTTGGTGGGCCTCCCGATCGAACGTTAGAGCTAAGCCCTGACGGGGCTGTGCATTTGCACAAAGTGCACAAAACTCAAGGCAGCAAATTCGATAATTACCACGGGGGGTGTGCTCGGTACTTGTTCAAGTGCCGGCGTTGGTGCGCATGGGGTTGGTGTGATAGATCGTTTTCGTAGGATTTAGAATTCAGCAATGAGGGGGAACGTCTGGCACGGAATAGCGGCGGTGGTAGTTCGCCATGGTTTCTTCCCCTCGATAGCAAAACTGAAAATAGAGTCTTGGGTCGTCAGCCGATCCCCGCTTTCGAAGTCGGGCTACCCAAGTTAATTCCGTACCTGAACTAATGATTTTGTGGTGCTTGTATCTGGCAAGAGGTATCTGAAAAGGGATAAGGGTTTTCCCTGGTTGGGTGGTTGTGTGACAATAGCCTTACCTTCAGATACCTAAGACTGGATACAAGTAGCATACTTTGTGTTACTCTTTTGGATCGACATACTCAAAATTTTCTAGAGGCTATATGCCTATATATTCTTTAAGTCAATAAGAGGGTTCCAGGTAAAAGGTACGGGTATCCGAGTATTCGACTAGGATTTTTGTATGGTATACTGATGCACATGGATAATTTTCTATACATTTGTTTAGTTCCTGCGTTTGGGTATAATAACTGTCTCTCAATCGGCGCAAGATCGCACGTTTGAGCATTCATACAGGCTGATACAGCACTAGACTCACTGATAAGACAGGACAGCTATGATACAACGATACGGTAAGCCTCGAGACCCGCAACCGTGGTTAGCCCTTGGCATCCCATGTGCAGCCATTACTTGCTGCACATCTCCTCGCCGCCCTAGCGAATCGGCGCATTTGGTCAAAGTTTTCAAACACGGTAACGCCCACTGTGTAGCTGGTTCTCCACAAAAGAACCCTAAAACTCTTGTGGGGGCACACAAGAATAAACCTAAGACAACAAGAATATAATATTATGATAATATTATTATGATATATGGTACGGTATCAGTAAGTGATGTCGCATCTATGGAGTCGATCTCTTTCAGCCTTATCCAAGGTAGCATCCTGGCTCCCCGTTCGAGTACCGTAAAGAACTGGAATAATTGAACCTGGCACTAGGACGTCCGAGATTCCCTCCCTTAGATAGGGAGTTGAAAACAATGCGAAAACTGACCCCCTCAGCCCCGGCCTAAGATAGGGAAAAAGAAAAAAGCACCGCACCTTACCAACTCCAACGTCCCAGCGCGAGGCTCAATTATTCCGGCTCTTACAGTACGGAAACCCTATCAAAATTGCAAATACCAATTAATAAGATCCAACACATCCTAAGGGCTAATCTTGTATGGTGTCAGGAAACGCTAATCCTTCCCAGGAGCTTTCGTGTCTCAATCTGGAGATAGTGGATTTCACAAGATTTTACAAGTACGGTATATTTTGAGAGTCTCTGCTTTCGGTACTTACCCGCCACGGATATCATAGATATTCTTGAACACTAGTACTGTAACGTACGGTGTAAAAATAGTTACTAAACGTTGGGGCATGCTAGGCATGCATCCCGCTGTGGCTCTCAGCTCTCCAATTATATTGGTACCGTACGGAATGATATCACAAGAACACACCCAGGGATCATGAAGTTGGATATCCCGCGGAGGGGACTTGTCGCTGCATAGATTGCTCAGCTAGCATACGGTTGAAACTAGAATAACGGTCAAGTGCTATTTGGTCGGAGCTGTCTCCGTTGGCAAGGCCTTGTGTTTTTTTTGCTTTCTCGAGAGAACAACACTTTTCTTTTCCGCACCTCTCACAGTAAGCAATTCTCAACTACTCGAGTACGGTGCATAGAACTTGGTTGGGTTATTCCGGTTTCTGCAGTTGTTAAACTTCTAGAACCGATTACTCCTCAATCATATTTATGGGGTTCCACAAAAGTAGCCTCCTTTTGGAACGCCTCTCGCTTAACATGCATAACCCTCCCTTTAATGGTTCTGAGTAACGAACTTACGGTAGTTCCCTTTGCCAATAGGCACCCGTGCAGGTGGGCTGAACCTAATCCGATCCATGGTAGTCAAGAACTAAAGTCTACTGCTTGCGCGCTGGTACCGTGATCAAATCAGGTACACATACTTTCAACACAGCCTCCCCGGCCCCGCAAATCGGCGGAATAACTGTGGGGTAATATTGGGCTTGTCAGTGGACCATTAAAGTTAACTTCAGCCTCGCTGTTGTCCAATGCTGGGCCGGTTCGGGACCTGTTGGTCTGGGATCGAGTCCCGATGCACCTACGTTGAAACCACTAGACATTAGCACGGTGGCCAATGCCCGAGAAACTAGAAAGCCCCGGCTTACCGGTACTTACTCTTGACCAACCGTATGGGGCCCACCAAGCCTATTTCTTGGCCGACTAATCACAAGGTGTCACTCGGTATTAACTACTACGTCCTGCAAAAGCAACCAAAGCCCCTCCAAGAACTTACGGGAGAAGATAAGGTTCGTCACTAATTCAATTATGAGGGATATTCGAACGATAAGATTCACTTTCCTGTACTCCCAGAGATTCACTTCTGCCCTGCCAACTCATAATTTTCGCATGTGAACATTCCCCCACTCCGTGATCGGTCCCACGGGCAACCAACATCGGTAGTTTCATGGCGAATTTTTGTTCCTGGTCGCAGACAAGACTTCAAGCCCGACTGCAAGGCAGAATCAAGGCTCTCGTGCGGATAATGGAAAGCAAATACCACTTCCCAAGGATCGACTTCAGCAAGCTCCTGTTCGGCGCTGTGAGGCACCCTACCGACCCCCCACCAAAGTGCACGAGTATGGCTTTGGATTTATCCGGCTTCTCCGAAACTGTCTCGATGGAAACAGAGGTGTGCTTGCTCTGTTAAAGTGATGCTTGCCCTACCTTTATTTGCAGATCCAGTCATAATCGGACTGATTCAAAATTCCTTCCTCAGGTCTATTCACTTTAGTCCGATCTAATCGCGGTGGGATAATCTCCCCTCTGATAGATTGGCAAATACCTCTTTCCGGCCTGATGTTGCGTTCTTTTCGTGAGGCGTCTAAACCATGTTCGGCGGTTCTTGAGGGTACTAAGACAAATTCAGTGGATCGGAAAAGCACTATTCTAGAAATCAAAACACTGTTGGAAGTGCAGTC
Organism: Tuber umbilicatum; assembly: GCA_003313605.1. NCBI lineage: Eukaryota > Fungi > Ascomycota > Pezizomycetes > Pezizales > Tuberaceae > Tuber > Tuber umbilicatum. Next base: position 5,952 of record QLOI01003142.1, on the reverse strand, counting down.
GTGGGAAAACATTGCTGCGTTTGGGTTAGCGCTAATGGGGATTCGAGCAACTACTTTTATATGCGGAGAAATTGGAGATAATGACTCTGGATCATTGTATTGGTGGCCGGATATATGGTCAGACCGACAGAGGAATTCTTTATTCATTTACCGGATCGGGGCAGCTACTTCCCTAAGTGTTGTTCCGACTCCGTATTCGACTTCCTTTATATTTTATTAAATTTTGTCCTTCCCTTTCCTCTCCTTCCTTACTTCTTAAGTCAATCTCCTCCGGTAGAATTGTGCCACGATATCTACATCTCGCTCGCTCCCTTTGGCCACCCCCCCTCAAAGCGTCAATAACTAGTTGTCGGGGCCAGCACACAAGCTCCGGGGTTTGTAAGTTGCGTAGTTGGCATTTTTCTGCTAACCCCCTGCTGGTTCGGGGGTCGATAGCGCGGTAGAGTAGTCAGGAGAGATCGTCGTAGTTTACATACCGATGGCAGAGAAGCGTGGGTTACTAGTACGGTTCAGCAGAATGAAGGTCTTTAAGCAAACACCAAACTTAAGAGAGCGCCTCCTCGATCCGACTATCTACAAACATATCCTTCTCTTCTATCGAATCTTGGTTAGAGTTATCTCTACTGCCTTCATAACACTATACCATACCCACGACGAAGCCGGGGGGTGACGAACAGCGGCAAAGTTAGATGGGTTTTGTTGCCTTCAACTTGGCCCTAAAGCAAAAGAGAACTCCGATGAGCGTAGTGCATCACTAGTACTAGGATTGAAGCCTCGTCACGCTCAATAAAATTTTTGAATTAAATCTAGTTATTACTGGTATACTGCCTAGGCTGAAAGTCAAGCTATGAGGCTGCTCTGCGATCTTCGTATTACTGCCTATTCGCGATATAGTATTGATATAGACGACACTTCCAATGTGTTAAAGTAAACACTTCACGGGGTACAGTACACACTTGCACTCCGAGTAAGATATAAATAAAGCCTTCTCAATACCCATTATCCCCCCCACAGTATTTCAGTATCTGTACTCGTAAGAGATGGCTGACGAAGGGATCGGGGGAAAAGAAAAAAAGCTTCCATTCCGGCAGTTAGTCACTAATAATTTCGCGTTTGCATCGCATTGCTGGGTATGGCGGTTTGCCTGACACGGCGGAATGTCGGCTGGGCATGGCATGCTCACAAGCGCTGGGTCCGTTTCACTAGGGATTCCTAACGGGATTGAGCGCTGTGAACTTACGAAATGTAGCGAGATTTCTGCTATGCGCTTTCTAGCACTCTAGGCAAGGCTAATGTTCTACTAAGCATCGGATTTGGGTCTAGCGTTCTTGAGCAGTCGCCTACGAATATTTTAGGGTTTAGTCAGAGAAGGTGTCTAATGCTAAGCCGTACTGGATAGGTAGAGGGCAGAGAAACATAACGCTCAAGGATTGTCGATGAAAGAAGGCATATCATAGTCTAGTCCAATTCTAACGAAGTGAATAGAAGATTACGGTTTCTTGATTCCTTCTCTTTTTCTCCTATGCTCTTCATTCCCTCTCATCCCCAGGAGGAAAACTTCATATCTACGAGCAATTGGGTTATATATACCTTTGCGAAGAGCATTAAGCCCCCAATGCTGGCGGCGAACCACCATACCCAGAAATTGGATCCTGCCCCGAGAGTTGCTGTTCTCTGAGTAACTCATACCCTGTTTAGCACATCAGAAAAACACAAATTTTCCAACTCTTCCTCAGTTTTTCCGACCTGCCAAACAGGGCTTTATCCTCTTGGCAGCTGTGAACCTTAGCTCTCCAACGCCAACAGCGTCTTGAAGACGTAAAGTAACTGAGGGGTATTTAAGGATAGAAGTCGAATAAAGAGGTAGAATGATCGAAGATGGACCAATATCTACAGGTTTGGTATTAATTACTACGCGATTTCTCCTCACACTTTTGTTTGGGAAAGATTCACTTTGTTATAGTTTCTGAGGACCGGGGGTGTTTTGTAGCTGGCGTTACTATTTTGCTCGTAGGTAGAGTGGGATCATTTTATAGGAATGGCCTAAAATTCTTTGATTAAATTTTCACCCTATAATAATAAACATTACCGGTATGATAATTGCAACCTGATGGAGACACCCCCCAAACCCTTAACAGCGCAAAATGACCGGAGGCGTTCTTCATATTTTTTATGCTCCTAATACCAATATTTTTAAGTCCTAATAGACGTCTATGAGAGGACTGATGGGTCGACTGGGCTTTGCCTAATAGCCAATTTCGCTACTGGTACAGTACCTAATTTGTGGATGAAAACGGTAGCAGGCGACGGGGTTCCGGCAGCTTTGAAAGCCGCCGGGTGGTGTTTGTCACGAGCCGGAACGAGTAGAGGCCTGTCCGAGATTGCGCTGGCTTGGTCGGTGAGGGAGTGACTGCGGTGGGTTAGGAGTCGTGGGTAGAGCTCGAGCTGGCTTGGGCTCTGTGATAGTCATTAATGATCACTAGTATTTTGTGTAGTTGTGTGTGGCAAGAAGGAGAAAGAGAGAGACGAGAGGCATGATTGCCTGCTACCCGCGCGTAGGTGGGTTTACATCCGTGGCCGGGAAGGAAACTTAAGAAAAGCCCAGGGTCAGAGGTAGATAAACACCGGGAGGAAAGGGGAATGAGGAAGGATATGACAATATTATGTCGAATGATGAGGAAGCAGCATACCATAGTTGAATGAGGTGTGGTTGAGAAGCTGAGAGAAGTACGGAGAAGAGAGAAAACTAGGAGAAGTCAAAGACGGAAAGAGTGGCCGAGGGAGGGCTAGCTGTCAGAAAGCTGGGGGCAGCCGGAGGTCAAGCTTGTGAAGCGAAGCTCTGAGGAGATGGTGGAGACCGGGGAGACTGGGGAACAGAGAAAAATCTAGGGAGGTGGTATAGATTGGCAATGAAGAGTGTGCTTTTCCTTCTATATTTCTCTGGCTACATGCGCTTGAGACGGCTGTACGGTATTTTACTTATGCCCATATGAGGCGGCTATACTTGGCGGTTCAAAAAGTATTCGGGTGCCTTGGTGCCAAGACGCGGGCGTTTGTGTATATCTTGGCGCCAAGGTTTCCGAATACTTTATGTATGGCCAAGTACACGTTGATATGAGTCTGGATGCGCCGAGCTGAACACACATAACTTACTGTAATCGTTATTAGGAGGCACGATCAAGGAATTTACCTTCTTCAACCTCCTTCTTCCTCCGCTCTTCCTCCTCCTTCGCCTTCTTCTTGCTAACTAACCGCTCTTCCTCCTTTTTTTCTTCACCGTCTTCAGCCTTCCGCCACATTGAGGAAACACTCCTGACAGGGACGAAAAGAGCAAATACAACATTTTGAGAGTTAGGGGCCTACCCCCGGTTTCCTTTCAACGTCGGGTGGAATTTTATGTAGATTACTCACCACTCTCACTACTTTATCCTTTAGCTCTTTCACCCCTGACTTATGCAAAGTGCCCGGGTACGAGGAGCCGCACATGGTTTTGCGAGCACTTTTGTTTGTGAGAAAGGCTCCGCGAGTAAATTCGGATAGATACAGTTGTGTACGGTACTCCTCCCCTTGAGCCGGAGTTATCGACTGACTAGAATTGGCGGTGTCACTACTCGAGCACATGTGAGGACTGCTTGGCACGGCCTAGTCGGAATCTAATAAGACACGAGTCAAGGGCGCTTACTTAGGATAGGGGTATTTCTTTACCTTTTTTTCGTTGTTACCGGTGCTGTATAATACGAGTACAGTACTGTACATTTACACCAGCAATCCCCCTCGAGACCTCAGTGTTATCCTTTTCGTTACCATACAAGTACTAAAGTTGGGTGCTTGGAATTACAAAGCTGAGAAGGTGCTTGTCTGTTGATAAACAGGGGAAAAATTAGCCAGGAACACATTCTGTAACCAGAGAAACTCTTGCTACTCGGGTGGCTCTTAGAGTTAGAAATATAGTGTGGGGGACTTGAAATCAACACTCATTGGGCAAGTCATTTTACCTACATACCGGTAGCACATACGAAATAGTGAGGCTTAGCTAATGTAACCTCAAAAACGACTACGGCCCCGGTAGTGGATTCCAAGAACTTTTACGGTATCGGTATATAGATGGGTGATTCGAAATCTCACTATTTCCGTCAATATTACTCCGATTGAAAATCAGAAAGCTCAGAATTAGAGAAGAGTTCCTTCTAACCTCTTATGTCAAACCACATCCTCCTAAGGTTTCCCGGTATGGTATCACAGGTAAGTGATTTTCTCGCTACCGGTAAACATTAATTTTCGAGCATCAGTAGGTTGAAATAAATTAATTTCCCGCTGGACTTGATAGGCTGCTTGCGCTCCTCGAATGTCAACTAAGAAACCCATAGCCAGTACTCGAGCATGGTACTGTACTCGTACAGTATTATACGGGTATTCCAGTAAGGTTGTAGGGGTACAGTACTTGAACTACAGGCACAGTGGACTCCCGCATCAGTTTGGTTGGCTGTGTCACGCTAGTCCACCTCCCGATCGGTATGAGATTACCCAGTCGCAAGGGGTTAGACATAGTGTACTGTAACCAACCTAACGACAAAAGCACGCAGGTACCGTACGACACGAAGTATGACCAACTTGGGCATTATCGTAAAGGAATACGACGTCGAGCCGCCAGCTCAGGAGGCTCAGCGCACCACCGGGAGAAGCACCCAGCTCCAGGGTTGAAAACCGTTTGTGCAAGTCTCTCGATTTAGGGGACTTTGGTGTGTGTAACACTTTTTTTCGCGTACTCCGAAACTTGGCATTCGAAAAACGATCTTTCGACCCTAGGGCCAAGTGTCGCTATTGGTATTTCTTCAAATTAGGAACCATCGGCATTTCCTCGAGTTCGTGATGCGAAACATATCATCACAGTCCTGGTGATGCTTACACATGTGTCAGGCTGGTATTAATCCGTACCCGTTCTCGTATTCAGGATCTAAGAATGTTTTGTTTCTCCACGATTATGCTTGAGGAGCCCGACCCCTAGTGAGCGAGCGTGGGGTATTTATTGAACTTCAATTCCTCCTACAATCCACCACCATCAGGGTATTCCTCTCTCTAAATTCCTCTCATTAGATTTCATCCTGCTATCTACCCATTGTCGCTCTTTACCAAGATATTGTCTCATTCATTCTTTCGCTATTAGAATATCAAAAACAATGCAGTTCAAATCTTTCAGCAGTCTTTTCCTCCTCGCTATTCTTCCCTCCGCACTTACACAGGATTTCGGGAACTGCAAGGTTGCCAACGGTCGCTCTGGGGAATGTATAAAAACTTCTGCATGCGGTGACAGAGGCGGTGTCTCGGACCCAGGAAATTTCTGCCCAGGCGATGATACAATTCAGGTAATTTGATTCCCCGGATTGATAGCAGGGCGTCTTTACCTCAATGTAACTAACGCTTAGTAGTGCTGTACATACGGTACCTGCACGAATGGCGCCGGTGTCGCCGGGACCTGTCAGCCAACCGCAACTTGCAAGGGTACACCAGACCCAGGCAACCACTGCCCTGGCCCACAGCACATCCAGTGTTGCACCGGAGATGGCCCCAGCCCGCCGAGCGGTGGTGGCAACTTGCCCGGCCTCGACGGCATACAATCCGGCCATGCCCGTACCATCATTGACGTAGCCCGGGAGTACGGTGTTGGCAACCGCGGCTGTCAGGTTTCCATCGTGACGGCAATGCAAGAATCCAGGATCAGAGTCTTGTCCAACCCTTCTGTCCCCGAGTCAAACAACTTCCCCAATGATGGCTCCGGCAAGGACCACGATTCTGTTGGGATCTTTCAGCAACGTCCAAAATTCTGGGGCACCGTGAAGGATTGTATGGACCCCAGAACTAGCGCGGGCAAGTTCTTCACTGCATTGAAAAAGGTCAAGGGCTGGGAGGGGATGGAGATTGGGAAAGCAGCACAGAGTGTGCAGAGATCAGCCT
>QLOI01003139.1:0-14611 GCA_003313605.1 Tuber umbilicatum | reverse complement strand
ATCCCCATCCCCATCCCCATCTCCTCCGGTGTTAAACACCGTGATAATGGGCCGAAAAACTTACCAATCCATCCCGCCAAAATTCCGCCCACTGCCGTCGCGCCGCAACATCGTCATCTCGCGCTCCCCGCGGCCGGATCCCTTCAACGACGCGAGCATCTGGGTCACCTCCTTCCCCGACGCCATCGCTGCTGCGGACGGCTATGGCGGCAGGATATTCGTGATTGGCGGTGCGGAGATATACAAGCTTGCCATGGAGGACGAGAGGACCAGGAATGTGCTGCTGACCAATATTGAGGGGGAGTTTGGCTGTGATCGATTTTTTCCGGTGGATGTCAGGGATGAGGAAAATACTGGGTGGGTGCGGAGGGGACATGAGGAGCTTTGCGCGTTTGTCGGGGAGGAGGTGCCCGCGGGGGTTATAGAGGAGAATGGGGTGAGGTTTTCGTTTGAGCTGTATCAGAAGCCTTGATGGCTGAGAGAGATGGGATGTAGTGGCTTGTTTGCTTTTCTCATTATTACAACACTTTGTGCTCATTAAAGTGATATCCGAAAAGAGAAAGAAAGAAGATGGTGAAGACAAATAGTGAAAAGAAACAAACAGCTCCTCGGAATGCACAGAGAGCCAAAACCTCCACGAAGAACACTTTTTGAGCTTCCTTTCCTACCATCCATCTCACTCCACTCCATGCCAGATATATGCCAGCCTTTGCGGGCATGCCTAACCTGTGTACACGCAAAGCAAACAATGACCGCCCCAAAACACCGAATAAAAATCGAATACCCAACCTACCCACACAGACCAACCTGCGGTTTGTTTTCGTACGCCACCCGAATACATGGCACGAGCCGTGATCACAAAAACACCAAAAAGGAACAAATAAGAAAAAAAATACCAGTCCACCCCAATTCATCGGAATCAATTTTTTTTTTCAACAGCCCAGAACAGAACACAAGGAAATATTTCACTTCTTTTTCCTCCTTAAATCACTGTGTCGCTGTACTGGAGACCCATCATCGAGAATGAACTGCCCAAAGTGTTTCAATAGGTTCATACTCTCCTCGCCAGCGGGGATGATATGGTCTTTGGGAAGCAAAAACCCGTAACTGCCCGTATCCCTCAGTTTAATCTGGTACGAGTAGGGAATACGATCCTCAGCGTAGAAAAAGTCCATCATGCTCCCGCCGCCTGTTGTACCCTGGTACTTGGCAAACCCTGTACCCTCACAAGCTGATGTCACCTCATAATGCTCACCAGAAGTCAATCGAATGGCTTTAGCCAGGCCGATTCCTAGCTCTTCGAGGTTCTCGAGATCTGGGGGCATGTTGTCGCAGGAGTATGAATATGGGTAGAGAACTGGCGAAATGTTAGCATGTGTCTTGAACCAAACCAACGATATCGTCATACTTTGTTGCGAGTAAGAATGGAAGTCCAGTAGCCCCACTATCTCGGCCCCCTCCCTGGTGATATTGTACGTCCAATCCGAAAACACCTTTGCTTCTGTTGCTTCAAAGGGGGAAGTTCCCGGGAACACTAAGCTCTCATTAGAACAAATCCGTGATAAGGGTTACACGATTTTTGCAGGGTTAGACATACTGTCGCTGCAAGGGTTCGATTGCGATTGAGACGATCCATCGAAATGAAAGTTGTAAGCTCTGTCCAGATCAATTCCTTTGCAGAAAGCCAGGGTGGTCGGCTGCCTGTTCTTCCTCCAAAGCCTATCGCCCTCCCATGTATACACATATCCATCGACGTTGAGAGTCGGGATGAAATACCAGTCAAATTCACTAACTAGGGTATCCAACACGCGATCACCTTTCTTTCCGTATCCAGTGATAAGAGAGTATGCCAAATAGGATACTGTCGAAACACCGATCCATTCCCTCGCATGAACTGCTCCAGTCACAATGATGGTTTTCCTCTTCCCCCCACCCGCTTCCTGACTTCGCACACGGATAGCTTGAATGCCACGACCCTCATAACTCTTACCAAGGGTTACAATTTCCACAAGACTGGGAAAGAGTGATTCGAGGAGATTCATCCATGCTGAAATTACATCAAGCGGCTGGTAATTTTGGAAGAAGAGGTCTTGGACTCCGTCCAGTGTCTGGCCATAGTAACGGCTGCTAGGCGAGGTTCCGGGGTAAGTATCCCGAGCAGTCCGGCTCAAGTCGTGCATCAAGCGGGCATGCGAATGCTGTAACGAAGCGGGCAAAAGGTCCAATAGAGGTGGGATCTAGGCATCGCGGTCAACAATTTGCTCCCTCGGGGATCGGTAGCAAGGCAAGACATACATCTGCCTCCGCTATCCTAATATCAGCGTGAGTCTTGGTTGTCGACCAAACGTCCAAAAGCAAGATGTTTGAAGCTTCGGCTAGAGCTTTCATCTCCTCGGATGTCTTGAGGGTGAACCGCAACACCACATCGCCAACATACTGTGAGGCAACCTTCGCGGTCTCGGACAAGTATTTCTGATTCTCCCTCCGCCTACCGTGCCGGTTGGTCTTCCCGAATAACTGAGCGATAATACTATCTCGAATCCGGGTGGACCACCGAGGCGTCTCGGGTGCTGAATCACTTGGATTCGGGAACTCCTGAACAGTGTGAACAACCCTCGATTCAAGGGCGACTCGGCGGCCGAGGAGCGAGTCGGGTATTAAGGCCGCGTTCGTCCCGGACAGGATGACTAGTGCCACCAAGGCAACCGCCGGGGTGAGAAGACTAAATCTGTAATGCATAGAAAGAAAGAAGAAAACTGTGAATCGAGGTTCAAACGGTTGAAGCTGTCTCTTCTTTTTTCCCCCCGGAGAGTATATTTTCTTCCTCTCGCTCCTTCCTAAGGGTTGTTGTGGAGTGGAAACGAATAGTCTAAATAAAACGGGCGATGACAGATTGATAGTTCAACTGGGAGACTGACAGTTTATCTTTGGGGGGTGTGAACTGGGTGGTAGTACAAAGAAAAAAATTGTCGTTCTTCGGAAAGGTAGAGGCTGCTGCGGACGAATGTGATAACAGGGATAAGAATAATTGATTGCGTGTGCCAGTTTTGTACTCGAGCACAGTAGCGACCAGGTAATGAGCGGACGAGAGGTGAATTATTTATGTAGGATCAAACGTCGAGACAGCAAAAATAATCACGGCCCTGTCCGGTCACTACTTGTACTTGTACCTCGCGGCACTTGTGATACCGGCGCACTGGGTACTGGCATCCAGCATTCTAGAGTATTCGCTTTTGCAGACATAATTTACCTAAGTAAAGATGCAAGTGAAGAGATTGCACTGACCTTGTAGAAACGTTGACCCAATCACCGCCCGACATTAACCCACCGGGAAATGGTTTGGTTTCTCAGGCTTCTTGGCCATGCGCCCCACTTCCCCCAGAATCATCACCCACTCAACTGTGCCACTGCGGACCGCAGACAACAATACTCGAGTATCTGAGCAAACTCCAAGAGCCCGGCCAATGCGATGGTGTTGGAGCTGCCGCTAGGTATCTGATATGATCCAAGGAAAATGGGACTTGATCAATTGAACAATCCTACAGGTTATCCATCTATCAATCTAACGCTACCCAACCCGATATCTACCGTAGCCCAGGGGATTATACCGAGTAAAATAGCACAACTACGCCTCCCACAAGGAAAAATATCCCTCTTCTGTTATACTTGCACTCATACCGTTGGGCAGTTAAGCGGCCTCGGTATGACGGATTGCAGATTATGAGCACTTCTGGGGCAGTGAGCGCTGATCATATACGGTGCTCGTACTGTATCATGTTTGGGGACAACTGCTTTCGCGGAGCTCTTTATCAAAAACTACGCTGCTCTCTCTTTCTCGCCTCTTTACAGTACCTGAGCAGGTTATGATACTCTCCCACACTATTATCCTAAACTTATCTATACTTGTCAATCCCTCGCCTAGAACCCATCCATCCCAATTACCGGTATTATTCTCGACCCTTGGCAACTCATTCCCTCACACCCCTTCAACAAAAGCTCTTCCCACCATCTCACAAATCGACCAACAGAACACAGCCAAGCTTATGATAGTCCCAGCACAATACTCGCAAAAGGAACAGCCACCATTCCACCATGATATCTTCCCTGCGTACTACGATATACGGCCCTCTGCTTCCACGAGTGTCGACGGATATGAGCGTCGCATAAATACTGAGAGCATGGTATAGTCTACAGCATTCCAGGCTCTTGTTGGGCAAAAGCGGCATTTATCAACTTGTCATTCTACTAGTTGCTCGAAATTTGGTGGGCGTTCTCTGTTGCAATTTGCCGCTTTAAACCACCTAAAGTCATCTCTGTCGGCGGCACTCGTTCCCAGTGTACCTTATCATTTTTATCCCCAGAGTTGCGTTACTTGTATTCTCTCGAGAACTCGTGCTGTATCGGTAGCACCGCTGCCCGCTTAGATTACCTTATCTAAAACAAGAGAACAAAGCTCCAGGGTCTGCCCCGCATAACATGATAGGCTTCTCCAGGTGGATTCAATGCTGTGCGTTGCAGGTGCATGCTGCATAATAATATATGACCTCCTTTTCTCGTGCTTCCCCTTATGGCAGCTAGTGATGGATGGATGCGTGGATTGGTGGATGAATTGGTTCCATGTGTTTCCATCAGTGGATGGGTGGATGGGAGCTCTGAGATACAAGGGTCGGGAAAACAAAAAGTACCGTAGTATGATACGGTGCATCACTAAAACTTCAGTAGCGGCGGTACGAGTACCTGCACCCAAGAAACACGGCCCCGGAAGTATCTCTATTCCCCCCCTCCCCCCTCAGTCAACTAAGAAATATAATTGATGGATGAGGTATACAAACCCCAATTCAATCCACCTATCGAAAGAATACTGCCACCGGGCTCTTGTTGGGCAAAGGAAGGTTTTCCCTCCCCAGATGAGCTGGTTGTGCCCCACCACCAATTTTCACCAAACCTGAAATCAGCACCCGGCTTCGTACGATGGTCTACCACCTTTTATTGCCTGACCCTCGTACTATATCGGCAGCCTCATGTCTTTTATCTCTTGAGCGTGATGGAGTAGTGTGCAGCAGAGAGGACAATAAAGCAGGGTTCACGCAGAGCGATTTCAAACTGCACTGATGGCTAGCCTAGGCCCTGCCGGTGGCCGGGGAAATCGAACGGTTTTGTATAAAACAGGATAGTGATGGGTACGTTTGTTTGTTTCTTTTGCTGGTCATGGTGGTGGCACCGGTAATTCAATATCCCCAGTTTCTATGGAAAGAGGCTACCTCGGCGGGATCCCCCAGTAAAGCTTGCGCCGCGGTGCAATATGCACTCGTGATGCCGAAGCATTTTTTAAAAGGACTGCCCGTTGCTATTGCATATGATACCACCAAAATTTGGGCCTCTCCTTGGGTCTAGGTGGTATAATATGCGACAGCAGCTCTTTCTCTCTCTAAAAAAGCGCTTCGACACAACGAGTACCCGCGCAATGCACTCGTTTCAACACTTCCAGTACGGGAGAAACAACCCTGCACGATGCCGTAAACAAACGTTCCCCGCCGCCGCCGCCAAGGTCCCGAATGCCCTATCATCGGGCGCAGCACGAGCAAGCTAAGTTAAGTTGCGCTTTAACAGGTCGGGAGCTTACCCATCTATTCGAGGATCAAACGAACCGCACACAGATGGAGCTAAAATCTAACATCTCGAACAAAACAAAACATCTAAACTGACACCCCTCCACTTATCAATGACTTTCCCCACACTGCCGAATCTCACTTCATGACATGTGGCCTCCCGAATAAAGCCATCGTACCCAGCCCTCGCACAGCGCAAGTGCTATTGTAGTACCGGCACCGGTACAAGTACGTACGGCTGAGTACGGGGCATCCGTATTGTCCTCGTGTAACCAGATCCACAGGGGCGTACGTAACACCCCGGCGGTCCATGCCTTTTCACGATACCAAACGACCCGGCTCGGATTTTGTTAAGCGTACACCCGCAGGCTCTATCGCAAGTAATTAATCGATTTTCCTACTTTATCGCTGACTATTGTCTCTCCTACAAAGAAAGCAAGGTATCGAGTGATTATCCGTGATTGGTGTAAACACTGGAGGTGAGTAGAAGAGCTCTGTTGGGGCCTCCGGGATTAAGGTTTGTGGGAGGTTTGTGGGCGTATTGCGCGCGCTACTGTATTCGCGAATTAGTGGGAAATGTCCCTAGAAACAAGATTCGGTGTCTTAGGCGCCCGTCCAGTGATATGATTGCGAGTAAATTGGACTCTCTCCTAGGAAGACATCATTTCTGCGCCCATCAACGGCCGAACAGGAGGCTAATGAGGCCATCCAGTGCCACAATTGCATGGTGCATTAGACAATGTTTTCCCTTCGGAGTCCACCCATTGTAACATGTCCGCTGTCGCCTCGTAGGCCATGCGATTGGTTGAATAGTGCGTGATTAATGAAACTCCATACAGTAGCTATCGGTGCTCCTTTTCTCTCAATCACTTGTGCATATTATAATAACTTTTCCAGACTAAATCTTCTATAAGCCTATCCTAGGAGGTGCTGCTATTTGTAATGAATGATGGACTAGGCGGTTGTGTTAATTTGAGAGATACGCTCAACAGACTATTCAAACTTTATAGTCAAATCACTACCGCAAGACAATTGGGATATGCCAAGTGTGCAAGCGGCATGTATAATAGTCCTTTAATCCTTGATAATGGGGTTGTTCGCTCCCGCTCAGGCTATCTCAGGAAGCTATTACATGTACTCGAGTACTAAATCTGTGACTTCACTTTGTTCGAAACCTTTCTTTCCATTAGCCTTTACTTACAGGCTCTCTTTGTTTTTTTTTGTTTTTTTTGGTGGCTGCATTTTGAATATCTACTGAAACAAGTTCAACCATTCTTCTTCTAATTAGCATGTTGGGATTGATTCTTCTACCCTCTTGCAGTGCCTCTCTCTTTGGACTATTGTCTCGAGCTACCGCAATCTGTACCCGGTGGAGTAGTGCATGCCTCCCGACATTCCGGTTGTACGGAAATATCGTGACAAGCATTGGCTAGTCTTGAATCGAGAATAGTGAATAGCGGACGATATCCCGACCAACAAGTGTGGTTCACAATCTATCCTTCCTACAAGTAGTTACCCTGCTGCCAAGATTCCTAAACCTAGTACTCGTACCGTACGCGGACTCTTTTTTTGCGCCTAGGCCCGAACGCAAACTCTCTATTCTCAACCTGGTTGCCGGAAAGAGGGGTTCCAAGAAAGGTTGCGGTTCTTGAGTGGATAATCTAGAGAGTGATAGGGTCCATCGGTCATATCAAATGCGGATGCCAGTAGGATACGACAGTCGTCATTGAAAACCCAGCCCCGAACGAACCGCGAGGGATCTCGCTCAAAGGGAGAGAGTTCATCCTTCCGGCAAGCCGTTGAAAATGCTGGTACTCGAGTACTCGAGTACAGGGTCTGGAATAGGTGGATGTTAGACTATCGATAGTGCTCCTAGAGGTTGCCGCTTGTGTTGGGAGCTCATGAGGCCCGACAAATAGCGTCTTCTTAAAATGACCCCTTCAGGGGCCATACTGTGGTCAATTCCTGAGTATGTATCTTGAAATTGCTCTAGTTGAAATTATACTCAGGGAGCGCTGCTACAGAACCACACCCTTACTGGTATAGGGCATGAAAGTACTCTTTATGGTTAGAATTGGCACTCAGGGCGCTCAATTCCAGGTCTGATTTCATGATTTTTACATGAAAATTTAATCAACTAGGTGGGATCAGAGAACCAGGCCATCAGGACTTTTCATAACTTGTGCTAACACTATCTAGGTCTTTCTGCGCAAACCCTCTACGGCACTACGGTAAATTTCCGAAACGCTTGATTTCGCATAAATTTGACAAGCATCCCCCCCGGAAGGTATCATTTCTGTGGCCCGCGGTATTCGAGTGCTCGTACCTGGTGTTCGCTTTGTGAGTTATCCCGTTTAAGGGCCCTTATCGGGCACGGTCGCTCGCACACGTGGCTTATACTACTTGTACCGTTCTTGTGGGTGCTCGGGTACTCGAGCACAAACATTTGCAGAGCCTTGAGTCATGTATTTTTCGTAGACCAGGAATGGTCAGGGGAAAAAAGGGAGAAACAAAAAAAAACTCGACAAGAGTTCCTGGTTCGCGCATTCTACTCGAGTATTGGTTTATAGACTCGGAGAAGGCGGGGCCAATCGGGAAGATACCTTCACCGAGAAATATTTTAGGACGGTATCGTAGGCCTTTGGACGATCGCGCTCGCGACCGGTCGTTCGCTCGTTCGGTGTGGTATTCGTACAGTGGCCTGTGGATCTCTGGAGCGCAGGCTGCATCCCCTCCAGGACCTCGCAATAAGGATAAGCATCTACCGTCTTCAGTTATGTCTGGTATTGAAAAAGGTGGAGGAGGGAGGGAAGAGGGGAGAGTGGAAAGGGGAGCGAATGGCTGAGACCCTCCCGTTAGGATGCGATTGAGAGGGCATAAGTTTGGTTTTCAGTGGGCCCGAAGCACTGGATCCGGAGGTGTTGGAGGGCGCCTTTGGGTCAGCATGAGCATGGTGATGTGATGGACAGGCATTGGGTTAGGAGAAGCAGAGCGCCCTTGCCGGGATTGGGATTATTATACGGTACCGATATTGGTAACAAGCTGGCAAACTGGAGAAAACTTATTCCACACTAGCCAATCTCGTGCACTCCATAGTGCTCGTTCGAGTAGAATGCCGACAGTCTTTGTACTCGTACTGTATGAAAAATAATTTCTTAGGGTGTTAAACAAGGTATCGGGCGCGGTCTGGATTACTCGGGGGTTTTTCCTGAAAAGGAGATTTACTGACAAATTTTGAGCGATACAGGATACCTGGATAACTGTTCCTTAACATTGAAGAAAATTCTGAAACCCCGTAATTGCGTTTCCAGTTTGCCCTCTCAAATTTCTATTGATTTTTTTTCTGATATTTTTTTTTGTGGGATTTGCGTGTATGATAGTTTCCAAGGTGTGATAACCTCTACCGTTTATTACTGTATTTTGGGGCGCAACCTACTCGAGTACCGCACTGTGAAGGCTGAAGGCTGAAACCTCGACGGTCATCTGGAGGAAAGATCTGAGGGTTGCTGGCACTGGAAAGGTTGTCCCTTTTTTTGCCCCTTCTTTCTCCCATCCTTGGGGTCCCATTCCTCAGCCCCCGTGGCTTGTGAGGCTTGCGCAAAAGAGTGAGAGTGAGGAGGGAGAATGGATGTAAACTCCAGTGGAAAACTATTTACAGGGGGAAATTGCTGTGAGTTGATGCTGCCCTGTTTGAGAAACCTCAAGAAACTGTTGGACCTGATCCCGGTCAATGTGAATAGGGCCGGGGGGGCTGAAGAGTCGAGAAGCCAAGGCTTAGATGCAGATGTGCAGATGCTCAATATCTTACATCCGACGAGTTCCATTGACAATCTGTTACTGGTTCACTGGCATTCTTTACACCATATTCCCTTTCTCGTGCGAGTACCTTTTCGCCGGCACTTTCCCTGCCCGCCCGCATCCATTCCCTTGGATCCCTCCCTTGGGTCCTCCCCCTCTGTCCACACAATCTCCAGCACCACCACCACCATCATCATCATCAGCAGCAGCAGCAAGCACCAAATCCAACTTCCACCTCTTTCTACCCCTTCTCGTTATGACAATCGTTCTTGCTCTCGCTCACTTGTCTCATTCGCTATAGTAGTCTTTCTCATCCCCACCCCCCCATCCACCTGTCTGTCATCACATCACCTCATCTGCTTTCATTCCTTAGCACCCTGAAATATCACTGCTGCTCCACCACACCGCAGAAGATCTGCCTACGGGCACCTTTTGCACCCTTTGCACCCCATATGGTGCTTATTCACACCTTGTAACAAGCACCCACATACTGATACATACTTGTACTGCACTTTATCTCTGCATACACACGCACACACTTTGCTGCAGCCCTTCACTCCTCTTCTCTCTGTTCATATTTCTAGAACATCTACAAGTAGTTGCTCACACATTTATATATGGTATAGGGGTATAGTGTGCGGCTATTCCTCCAGTATTCTGGCCTTCTTGATCCGCATCCCATCGATCTCACATACATCCAGAGCTCTCACACGAGCCCCACCCTAACTCCCCACTCACCTTTTTTTTTTCCTCTTCCTCCCGCCCAGTCAGCCTCCCCCCATTCGGTCCTTTCTGCAACTAAAAACCATGGTGCATCATTAATACACCTCCTACTTCTTACATTCCACATATTTTCAACCCTTTTACTCTTCTCGGAAAAAGTTACTGTCTCTTTCTGGACTCGGTGGAGTGGTTTGTGAAGGGTTTTCATCATGTTCAAGCGCCACCAGGGCAGAAGTAGTGAGACGGACCTTCGACTTCGACGAAGTCTTGATGTCACTAGAAGAACCGCACACGCTCGATCCAGCGAGCAGATAAATCGCCGACCATCTTCTCCATTGGTGCCAGAGCCGGTTCCTAATCTTCCGTCTGGGCTGGTTTCAAAGTCTAGCCCTCGCTTCAGCATGTTACGGTTTCGACATGCTTCGGATTCTGCTATTGGCAGTAAGGGTCGAGCAGAAACACCCCCTCCATTACCAACCACCAACAAAACGCCTGTAACGCCCGCCATTATTACTACCGCTCCTACTTTTGATTTTGGGAATCCCGATCCTCCAAAACGATCGGGGACGATACGTCTCTGGCGACAAAAATCTTCCGAAAAACAGCCAGCTTCTAGCGCTACAATACCCGCACCTTCGACCGAAAAGTCCCCCAGGCGCAGCTCATTTTCTACTAGGAGGAAGAAGAAGGAAGGGAGTGATAGTGGGAGTCGTGCCAATTCTAGCATGCGTGTCAGCAGAGTTACTTTCGACGAACCAGAGCGACCGCCTACAAGCACAACTCCCAATTCGAGCGCTTTTGACCTTCCATCATACGGTGACCAGAATTCCTCTCTCCCGATTCCTGCCCCGCGACTCTCAGACTCATCACGCTCCACAGCTAGTTCTGGTGAACATTACGTTACAACTACCACAACCCAAACTACTACGACTACCACGACTTTCTTCAGGCTTCCTAGACGGAAAAAGAAGGAGACGTCACTGTTTCCATTACCGATTAGAGTACCGCCATTAGAAGGACGGCCATCAATATCCGAATCTGAACTTACTCCTCAGGGTCGAAAATCTATCAGCTCTTCATCCAAGATAACGCCTCAGGGTTCCCCCTCGAAGCCGCCTAAATCGCGCGATGGAGAGAGTACTGGCACGTCTATGATGTTGGCAGGATTGGGCATTGCTGGACCGGCGGCTCCAATTCTTCGTTCCAATTCGGTGGCTTCTACCCATTCAGCTCGCTCCAGTCCGACTTCTTTGACACCCCGAGGAATTATGAGGGGCCGAAGTTCTACCATGTCCTCCTTTGACCAGAACGGGGATGGGCGTCAGAGCGGTCGAAGTAGCTTTGGTGGCTTGTTTGGTCGGATTCGCAGGGACAGTGAACCATTATTCTGCGGCGGGGTATCTAGAAATGTTTCACCCCAACCATATAGCGCGGGCCCATATTCACTGGCTACCTCGCAGGAAGTGGTCGCCATTCCTGAGAGAAATGATGACGATACACCGCAGATGTATCTTTTGAAGCTTTTTGAGGCAGTGAGCAAGAGTGTTGTGGCATCCTTATTAGCTCGGAACGGAGATGCATTTCATCTTGCCGTTTTGAAGGCGTATATGGCGACCTTTGACGTTAGCTCCGTCCCGATGGACATGGCGTTAAGGTATGGTTGCTCAGTATTTGGTGTTTATTCGCTAGGAAACCCGCTTACCGTTCTTAGGAAATTGCTTATGGAAGTCGAACTGCCCTCAGAAACTCAACAAATCGATCGAGTTCTTCAGGCGTTTGCGGATCGGTACCACGAGTGCAACCCATTTATTTATCAGGACTCGGATCAGGCATACTACGTCGCTTTTTCGTTGATCATGTTGCATACCGATTTTTTCAACAAGAATAATAAGCATAAGATGCAAAAGCCAGATTATGTCAAGAATACATCACGTGCCATTGCAAATGAAGGATTGTCTAACGAGATACTTGAGGTGAGGTGTTGTGATTGGGTTTTCAAGTGTGATACTGATTTGATAGTGTTTTTACCATAATATTACCTACACACCTTTCATTCGCATGGAAGACGAGTTCGATATCAACGGAGAGAAGATAGTACCCCATAGGCCAAAGAGGGGTATTTTCAACAGAGCTCACGCAGATGGAAAACGACCTAAGGAGCCGATCGACCCCTATGCGATTATAATTGACCGGCAGCTTGATCTCTTAAGACCTAGTCTGAAAGATGTGGTACAAATAGAAGATCCATATAGCTATTCTGGCACAGCCTCACGATTGGATATGGCATCTTTACATCGGGCGTTCTTTCGGTCTGGGGTTTTACAGATCATGTCTGCGCGTTCTAGGCCTGATGCATTCTTACTGCCTGCCACTATGGAGAATCCGGAGGGTGCGGATCCTGGGGTAGTAGAGATCAAGGTAACAAAAGTCGGTATCTTGTGGAGAAAGGAAATGAAAAAGAAGAAGACTAGAAGCCCGTGGCACGAATGGGGTGCTATTCTCACTGGGTCACAGCTCTACTTTTTCAGAAATTTGAGTTGGATTAAAAACCTCATGCAGCAGTACGAATCTCACCACAAGCACAACCCTGGAACTCCGGTTACTTTCAAGCCCCCATTGGAGCAGTTCAAACCTGATGCACAGATATCGACGGACGATGCGGTTGCTTTATTGGATAAGAGTTATAAAAAGCATAAGAATGCTTTCGCATTTATACGGCACGGAGGTATGCAGGAATATTTCATCGCAGATTCGGAGTTGGAAATGAACGATTGGCTTGCCAAGTTGAATTATGCGGCTACTTTTCGCTCAGCCGGTGTTCGAATGCGGGGTGTTGTTGGGGGAAATTATGAAGGGCAGAGGGCAAGGGGTATTCGAAGAATAGATAGTATTACTGGATCTCCGGGCTCGCATTCGGTTCAGACTCCTTCCGGAGAAGTTAACATCTTGAGGGGTGGTATAGATACTCAGCTTGCTGCGGAAATTGCGGCAGCTCGTAGGGAAGTGATTGAACACAAGATATCTGACTCGGAAGATAAGCTGGCGGATTGCAATCGACAGCTACAGATCCATCTCCGGAATGCAAAGCATCTAACTATACTGACACCGATCCAGCCAAAAGCAAGGGAGCAGGTTGTGATGGCCGCAGGCGCGTTGGCAGCAAAGTTACAGTGGATACGGATGGAGATGTGGAAGCTGAGATGTCATCGGGATATTTTGGCAATGGACTCTGATGAGGAACGTAAGTCTGCGAGAGAGCGAGCTGGAAGAAATTTGGCCATAGTTACCCCTCAGATAAGTTGCCAGAATTCACCTGCAGCATCTATACATGGGGCATCTCCTGCATCACCGTTGTCAGGGGGACCAACTCCTACACAGGCCACATTTACCTCTGTTTCCGCTGTTGAGGAGTCTTCTCAGGCTGCTTCGCCTGCATCGACCTACAAGAATGGATCTGCATGGGATTTTACATCAGGAGTTAGTCGTAGTGCTAGAGGATCTATGTCATCAGCTGCTCCCCGATCTCCGTCAGAATCGTCCACGTTGCCCAATGGGACAACGTCTTCTATTCAGGTTAATGATGACCAAAGCTTTGAAACTGGCCGCAGTCGCCATTCACCTACACCAACTCTTTCCGAGTCTAGCTTTAGCACGGAAATTGGTAAAGAGAAGGATGAGGAGAAGGAAAAGGAGAAGGAGAAAGAAAAAGATAGCGAAGAGGGTAAAAATAAGAGCAAAGATAAAAGTAAAGTGAAGGATAAAGATTCCGGCCGTCCAAAAATACGAAGGAGTTTGCAAAGAACCTTGAGAGAATCCCAGGCACTTGGTCATAGGAGAGGAAAGTCAAGGGATGTGTCTAATGACGATCCCTCAAAAACTGGTGAAGGGCATTCCGGCGAGACGGAAGGCTTGGCTCGTGGCTCTGGAAGTTTTACCGTTCATGGTATGTTCAGGACCTTGTTGTCCTACCGCCCATTGCTCGCAGGTTACTTATCCATATTTCCCCATCATACAGGAAAGAAAGCCAGTGTTATTACTTTTGGCTCCGAATGGCAAAACCTATCTGCGGAAGATAGGCTTAGACGAATCAAGTCAAATCAACACGGGACAGAATCTGATTCTATGCTTGACTCGGAATCGCTCCCGAGTACATTTTATCCTAGCCGGCGAGGATCGCAGCAGCCCTTTTCTCGTAAGGAAGGTGACGATGTTGGTTTGCTGCGTTTACCTTCCGCTGATAGCAGACGAAGCTCTCACACCGGCCCGATTCCGGTTCCAACGAGGATGGAGGATGAACTTCCAGGCGTCCCAGAGCATACTGATGTATTTTCACCCGGAGCAGAGGAGAAGCTGATTGAGAAGTTAAACGGCGTGAAAGCTAATGAAAGCACTGCTACCAACCCTGAAGAGGGTGTATCTACTGATTGATTTACTGTGTGTCGTCGGTATCCTCTCTTTTATTTTTTTATTTTTCGTTGTAA
>QLOI01003122.1:0-25717 GCA_003313605.1 Tuber umbilicatum | reverse complement strand
AGGAAAACCACCCATCCACCAACCTCGCTTAACCCACGCACGGGAAACACCCAAATAAAACAATAAAAAAAACTTAAACCCGCCTTCCCAAATGACATGATCCACCCGCTTTGTACCTCCTCCCGCATCCAAACGCCCTACAAATCCCAAAACCACCACCCCTGGGACCCCTAGGAATCCCGCCTACCACATCCACCCTCCCATACAAATTCCCCCTGGGACCCCTAACCGCCCCGCCTACCACTCCCATACCCCTACCTATGCCCGGCGAACCCACCCTAGGACCTGTCGGCACAACCACATCCTCATCCCCTTCCTGCTTCACAAACTCCCGCGGGATCACCCTCCCGCCTCTCACAAAACTCCCAGCCTGGAACACAACCATACCCTTCCGGACTGCCTCCAACTCCTCTCTCCTCTTTGCCAACCATCGTTGGCGTTCTCTAAACCTCCTCTTCCTCTTTCCCTCCTCCAGCGTCCAAGCAACCGAGGGCTCGCCCCTCGGGGGGCCAGGCGCCTGTACCGCCTCAGCGGAGGACGCCACCTCAGCCACCTCCTCCTCAGCCACTGACATATCATCATCAGCCACCTCCGAAGAAGCCACCGAATCAGCCACACTAGGCAGCCTCACTCGTGCTACCGCCACCTCCTCTTCCTCAACCGCGAACGGGGCCACGTCATCCCCACCCACAAACTCAACCCTCTGCTGTATTCCTAGCTCACAATTCTGAGAATTTTGAGCCCCCCCGCACACAAAACAAACAGCCATCTCCGCTCCATGAAAAGTTGCCAACTACTTCTCAGCCAAAGCCAAGCGAACAGAAAGCACCGAAACATGGTGCCTCAACCTTGAAATCTCCGCCTCCTGAGCGAAAGACTTCTCCACTGCCCTCGATAGGACATCAGCCGACCGTGCGACCTGTGCCGACGACAGTTTCGAATTTGTCTTCTTAGCCATAACCGAAGTGTATAGCAGAGTAGATAGTATCGAGAAGTAAAGATAAAGATGATGAAAAGGGAAGAAAACTCAAGTTTATCGATAAAAATTATTCCAAGCGAGGTGCTGTAGAATAAAGACTTGAAGCAATCGTGATGAAAGAATCAAGGAGGTTGATTGGTCAAACCTGGGAATATGACAAGTCACCTGGCGGTGAAATTTCAATGACTGGGGTTGTAACAGACACGGTCCTGTTCGTAGACTTTATGCCTGACGCTTGTACTTGTACATCCCACATCGGAACGGACTGACATTCTCGAACACATCGCTTCCAAACGATCACCGCTGCACTCATTGATCCTTACAACTCACCTCTTCTACCGCGATCATCCCGGATAACACGAAACCCCAAAGGCTTTGCGAATCTAGTATTCCAGAACTTCCTGAAACATCAAGAATTCCATCGATAAACCTTGGAACCACAAAAAATTGATATACTTGAGTACATAATTTCTAGGGCAGGCAGATTCAGAGAAATCGAATTACGCTCCCGATACGTGGCCCACGATCTTCTTGGGGGGGGAATCTCGAAAAAAAAAAAAAAAATCCGACGTCAATCCAATCGACAGCATGCCCTATACAGTGCAATGCCGCGCTGTACGGGAAAATCCACGATTGCTTAGTGATGATGTAGTACCTGAGCTACCTTGGCAAATCCAGGGCCCAGTTTAACTACGCGAGACGGGATCATTGCAAAATAGACATTTTCTGATATCGCAATTACTCTTCCCAGGTGATTCTGAGGTCATTTCTGCCAAATCACTGTTCTTTCGCCGGTACCGGTACTAAATTGACCCAATGGCGAAGTAAAAAGGGGGATAAAATAAGCCCTCGTCTGGCTGTTACTCTGGCACTGAGGCTCCGGTGGAAGAGCCGATGACATCAATGGGCTTTTGCGGAACCTTTTTTATGCCTATTGAATCATAGGTCGGGCGGGATACCCCCGACCGCTATTTGTCTGCCGGCATGGAACGCCTGTTTCTTCGGGCATGAGTTATCGACCTTGGAATCGGAACGAATCAAATGCTGCTATCTGGTTGTATAGGGATTGCATACGTCGTTGTTTGAAGGCGGCAGCTTTGGCTTCCGAGAAGCTATATAACCCATGATACATTCCCACCCCCTTGGAGGCACTGTGTCAACGTTCCTTCTCTAAAGCTATTTCTACAATTTCACCGTTTGCTGATCATTCCTTTGATAGCTTGTAGCTTAGAGGACTACACTATTAATCTTTAATCACCTTAATCTTCCAAAATCTTTCCACTCGTTAAGTATTGTTCAATATTCAGTCATGGTTTGTCACTCTTCTCATACTATACAGCTGTTACTTTGTGGTCCAGTTCATAACATCGCGACAGGCGCGAGGAGAACAAGGAAAAATCGCTTCATCGGGGCTGGCTACCAGACGAAGCCAATCGAACCAAACTCCCCTTCTCCCCCCATTGAGCTTCCAAACGATCTCACCGGTGTCGCTCCTCCACATCGGGTCCAGGCCGCTACAGGTGTTGCGGGGGCCACTACCACCTGATTGTCTCAACCGCACACCTCCAAAGCAACAGCAACAGCCAAGCCACTCAAAAATACTCAATAGCTGCATAGCCTGTGCAACCCGCTTCGCCAACAAGGCCGAATACGAAGCGCACTTCCACGACGTCCGCAAGCACTACTACTGCATCCGCTGCGACGCACACTTCGAATCCACAATCTGCTTCCGCCAGCACCGCGAACACTCCGATAGGCACAACATGTGCACAAAATGCGATCTTGACTTCCCCACTCGTAGGGAACTTGTCCACCATTGGATCACGGCGGAAAAATCCCTGCACACATACTGCGAGCAGTGCAACGCGCATTTTGACACCTGGGTCGAGGAGCAGAATCACTATCTCCAAGATTTACACCACGTCGCTTCCCTGTCATATATCCGCCCCGTAGCGAGGAGGGAAGTCCCTTGTAAAGACCCCGGATGCGGGGCACTGTTCGCGCGCAGTTATGAGATGAACTTGCACTACCTCACGGCGCATAGAGAGGTGCTCGAGTGCCCCGTGCCGAAATGCCGGATGAAGTTTATAAACTTCGAGTGTCGTGAGAACCACCGGAAGAAGTGCGAGTTGGAGAAGGTTGCTTGCCGGCATCGATCTTGTACAGCTGGATTTAAAGAGAAGGAGGAGATGGAGAAGCATTGGGAAGAGAGACACACCACTAGATTCACCACACCAGAGCAGCAACAGGGTTTGTCGCGTTCGCCGTCTCCCACAGAGCGTATTCGCTTCACGTGCCCGCTTGTAGAGTGCGGGCGGGAATTCGGGGATATACAGTCGCAGATCAAACATATCGTCAGTCGTCATGCGTACTGTCCCGCATGCAGCACCGAGACTGGTGGAAAGGTATTTAGAAATCACGAACAGTTGGAAGATCATTTACGTGAGGGCTTGCCACGACATTGTTATTGTCGGGTGTGTAGGATGATGTTTAATGATGTGGGGGCATTGGAGACACACTTTGGGGAGAGGCATGGGAAGAAGGACTCAACATTGATTTCGGAAAAGACGTAAGGGTATTATAATAATGCCTTCGTGACCGCACAAGTAGATTCCTACTCCTGCAGTAATCACAGCCACATAGAAAAAGAGGTACGGCATGGGCAGTTGGTCCGTATTTAGATTGGGCTGTCTTTCTGATCTCTTTTTTCCTTTTTCTTCTCACTTCATCTCATAAGGGTTGGGGGATTGCGTCAGGTCCGCGAGATACAGGTTCTATGACATATGAGCCGGCCTGAAGCACGAGTGCGACACTCCTAACACCTAACAATTTTTTTTCTGCTGGGTGAGTGTATTGAAGATTCTTGCTGCACGATGGTTGGGCCTATAAAGTACCCGTACTCAACCGGTTCTCTATTTATCTCTTAAGAGCTCAGGTGGTTAGATTGCCGCTCACCTCCTCTTCTCTCTGCCCTCACACGCAATCTCTCTCTTTTTCGTCTCTCCCACATCACCACTCCAGCTTTGTTACGTTATATGGCTCCGGGCTGAAATGAGCCATAAAACCGAATCCCCATCCTTTGTATGATATAGTATAAGAGAAATCAATTGCTTTGCGATAGCCAGAAACCGATCTCGGGGGGAGCCAGAGAAGGAGAAAATTGTCCAGAACACACCCCCGTCATTCGAGCAGAGTGGTGCGTAACCACCCAGCGGTATCACACAAAAATTGACCAATTACTACGTTGTGACATTCCACCGCGACTTAAAATTATCCTCGCTTCCCACGGCGTCAGCGCGAGTACCTGCATACGTACGATATCCGGCTTTACCAGAATGCCACCTCTCCATATGACTCAATCATGATCCGAAATATCACAATTCTAACTTCATAGCTCACCGTAAGAAAGGCTCACTCACTCACTCAACAATGTGCAAAGCCAATAACTTAGGGATGGAAGCCAGACCATTCGCCAATCGTGCTGTTATCTCTATAAAATACCAATAATAATAATTAAAAAAACCATTCCCTCCCTCACACCCACACATATACCCTCATCTACTCCTTCGCCGGGGGCGTACTTCACCCCTAGCCCTCCCGGCAGACCCCCCCCCAGCAATCTCCTTCCACTTCTCCCTAACTTCCGCTTCCTCTTGACATCGGGTGATCCGATCATCGACGATTTTCATGAGGGTAGGCCCGCTCCGGAGAAGACTGTTGCCCACGCCATAGGGTGTGCCGCAAAGGTGGCTGAACTAAGGATTAAGTCGGTTAGTAACCTTGATGCGAGGGAGAAAAGAAAAAACCCTGAAATTGGCTTGACAGACAAAATGATTAATTATTTATTATCAAAAGAAATGAATGTTTTTTGTGGATAATTTAGTAGAAATGAATTCTAGTAGATGCCGAACGGTTAGTAATTGATAGTAAAAAAACTCTACTATGGAATAGTGGAAAAACCTATAAAAAATGTTATTTTGGAGAATTTTGAACCAATTAAAGAGTCTGTAGAAAATCTAAAGGTGAAATTAAATGATAAAGATATAACTTGATGGAAAAAAAAGTGGTGGTTGTTTGATGATAATTCGGGTTCGGTTGATAGATAGATGATTTGGAGGTGGGGGAGGGAAATGCGGGAGAAGAGAGGCTTTATATATGTGCCCTCCTGCATACATTTTCCTTGCGATTCGAGTCGGCCGTGAGTGTTATCGACAATAAAATCCTGGTCCGGGTTCCTGCGAATCCGCGTCACCTGTTTTCCACACAGTCCACGACCGCCACACGCTTCACCGCAGGTATACTCGAGTGGCGGAATTCTGCTGTGCATTGGTAGCCAAGACAACCATTGGTATAGGGTACATTTGGAAGGAAGGGTGCAAGTACGAGTATGTATCTTGAGTGTTGGATCCTTCGATGGATGTGCAATTTGTTATTGCACAATATATCACTCGGATTAGCTGGTATTTATTTTTACCTATTCAGAAAAACCAAGAC
Organism: Tuber umbilicatum; assembly: GCA_003313605.1. NCBI lineage: Eukaryota > Fungi > Ascomycota > Pezizomycetes > Pezizales > Tuberaceae > Tuber > Tuber umbilicatum. Next base: position 20,244 of record QLOI01003122.1, on the reverse strand, counting down.
ACGGTGTGAGAGAATGTCCGATTCGATCTAGCGATACTTTGGCTGCCCTAAGCTACGGTATCCGACTGCCATGTCGAGCCCTTTTTTATGAGTTCTAGCTACAGATGCAGCTTGGAGGGTTGGGGTTGTGGAGTTTCCTCTCGAGTGCGATCCGATTTTGAGGTGACGAATCTGGGGGTAGCACAGAAACACTGTCTTTGCTAGGACTAATCCTAATAAACCCGTGATGCCGTACAGCGGGAGAAAGCTTTACTTTTCAAATATTTCACTGTAGCATCCTGGAGATAGGTCTTTGAGCCTCGAGCAGAATATTTTATCGAAATGTTTATTAATTGCCCTGAACGTTTTGCAGATCATGCCCAATGATGGCTCACTTTATCCATTACGCACGACTTCAAAAGAGGTCGCAAAACACGATTCGTCATCGTCTGTTGTCTATACATTGTCTGTCGTCACGAAAAGAGTTACCACATACTCATTGACATCTCAGACATACCAAATACGAGTTTTCCGCTTGAAGTCGAAGGCTTCTTTCTGCTAACAGCACCCCAGGTGAATGTCTTCTCACTCGGTCACACCACCTTCATATTTGCACCTTATACTTCTGATACTAACCAAAGGTGAAAATAAGAATCTCCCATTACCTCTATAACCACTATAGAACACAGACTTAGTCTTGTAGAAACCTTTAAAAACGATACCTAAGGGGGGACACTTGGGGTCTATTAAAACGCACCAATGGCTCCCGACGCCTTCTCTAGAGAACGTCTCTGGCTCGCGGGGTGCGTGGGATCTTGTGGGGCTTGCTCGCACGATACAAGTCACTCAGAAAATTCTGGAGAGACTAAGCTCTGAAGAGGTCACTCACGCCGCAAGCGTAGAACAGCTTACGGGAGACGTGGAGGTCCCACTGAAATTAGCAAAACGAATCTTAGACTCCATCGACTAGGGGCCTCTTTGAGAACTTGCGGCAGGAGGAATCTGAAGAGATTGCTGCAGCACTAGCAGAAGCAGATGGGGCGATCACCGGGGCAGATTACCTCGACCCTGGAGCAGCCGTTGCTGCTCCCGGCAGCTCTTCCACATCTAAGGAGGCAAAAGTAGGATAAAAAATGGGCAGAAGAATCTTTCAGAGAAGGACATAGAAAGGACAGAAGCGTGGATTATGCAGAAATGGTTCGGTATCAATTACTATCACCCCCCGGGGAGCGTGCCCGTATCATAAAATATAAAATTGCATTTGGCTTATTCTTTCGTTTGGCATTCGTTTTTTCGCGTGTGTTCGTGTAGCGCCTCCACAACCTTGGAGAGAGGCTGCATAACGAGATGGACGACCCTGAGCAAGAGAGGGTGGATTTGGGGACTGAAATGGCTAAGAAGATTGGTTGTTCATCTATCCCTTTTGCCTATTGTTTTTATTGTTGTAGTGGGTAGTTTTGCTGATAGGGGGCACGGCAACGTGATTTGGGAAAAAACCAGGCTCGCAATCATTGACGCTAAGAAGGACGCCGAGAGTGGGTCATATATGCCATGTTAAAGGGGGGGATGTAGGCCTCGATCATAAAGGTATCGCTGGCACGACGAGAGTCGGCGCTAGCAAGAGTTCTGTGTTTTTACAACTTCCTGTTCGTCTATTTCCTCTATCGAATCAAGCCTGGCGGCTAATCGAGTAGTAGGAATGGATCGAGCTAGGGATCCGCGCCGATGGGATAAGAACCCAGATCCGAACGAAGGAGCAGGTTGTCTTGCAGAGTCTGCACGCAGGACGTTATCAAGTTGCATTCGACGTTTCATAAGGGCGCATCTGTGCTGGATAGGATTGACATTGCCTGTTCGTTTGCTACTTTGGCTAGAGAGTGGAATCATGCTAGGCCGTTGCTGAGCCTGGGGTATTCCCCCCTCTCCTTGTTTACCAGAATCACATTAGAGTGTTGATCTTCTTTCCCGGCCCAGCGCATCTCATAAAATCGTCGGAGGCAGACATTCCACCATCAAAGCTGGACTCAGAGTCAATGGGCCGGGTGGCTGCTAGCCCCCTGCTCGCGAGCGACGAAGATCTCGCCGGATTCCCGGAAACCCTCACAATCATTTCAGTGGTGGGTCCGCTTAGGCAGGAGGGCGGGGATTTCGGAAGGAAGTTGTAGAGGTTGGGTGTTCGTTCCACCACCATTAGATTTCTCGGGACTATTCACGGCTTTGTCACAATCAATGCCCTTGCCGACACTCCAACCGCCAGGAGTGCCATTGAGCTTGCGGAGTATAAGTTGAAGAAGGCCCTGTGCTAGGCGGTTCTCTGATGCACGTTTTTTTTACAGGTCGATTAGATTGTATGTTTATGTCGGGGCTGTTGTTGGGAATGATTAAATTTAGGCGAATGGCTTGGGAGGAAACCGTGACACCTGCAGATAAGAGAGCCACGTGGGTCTGGTAAGAAAAAGTTGGTGTGCCTCATCAGATCCATTGGCTGTTTTATCTACGAACATATCTATCGGCTGCGCTCCTAGTGTCCTTTTGTTCCTTTCAACCACCACTCCCCGCAAACAAACGGGATCAACTGATGGCATCGAAATTCGGAGGCTCCTTATCGTTAACAACGTGGATAGTTCACAGCTTACATGGCAGAGTCGTGGTCACAAAGCGCTGCCTCTCTGGAGAGCATCTTTTCCATCCTTGACGGACACGATCATCCCTTTGTCCTGGTTGGAAAACATGCAGTAAAATGGATGGGAGTTCCGGTATGTTCGGGATATGTAAGCATGGCTTGACTCACCTTCCGGTTACCTGCTTTTCACAGCTAACATTCCTGCACAGAATACCGATATCCTAGTAAGAACTTCACAAGTGGGATCTATATACTAGACACTTATCCGAAGCGGTGAATAGCTTAAGGTTGACAAATCTAGCGTTCCGGGATTGGCTATGCTGCCTGAAAGTGGGGAACAATACTCTGTCGGATGGTTCAAGAGGTACTATGATCAGTGGTATATTTCCTCTGCAGCGAGGACACCTACCGCCTCACGGTTGACACCGAGAAGATCCAGGTCCCGCATCCCATTAACTTCAACTCTGCATTGGTGGAATCGGAATTTAATCCGAACCTCGGAGATCGGATCACGCACGATTGAAGCTCCTTGCCCTATCTGATTACGGATGAAGGCGTTAAATTCGTGTGGGGTGAGCCAATCGCGTTTCCGGTCTTCATACCAACCATCCCGGAATATCTTGACTCGTGCCTGGACCGCATAAGGGAATGGGGCCGCACCTGTTGTATACCTCATATGGACATGGACTATTTGGCAAGATATCTAGTCCTCGACTCGCCCCTCCAGCAAGAGAAACTTCTGTCAAAAGTTAAAAACACCGAGCAACTGGCGGAATATTTTACGGAGCGGCACCGGCGGCAGGAAAAAAGGCTAAAGAGAATTGCGGAGCGTCAAGAGAAACATGTGGCCCTTTATGACAGAACCCCGGGGTCAAAAGTTCCATTCATCCTAAAACCACTGTGGGGCTATATTAGGTAGTTATCGATAGACGATATGTGGAGTTGCAGTTCATTGATGACGATGATTAACACCTATGTATGTTTCTGAAGCAACCCACTTCGGTAATTGGCGACATGTGCCTTCTTTTGAACTTTGTGATTAACGAAGGTTCGTTTCGTACGGGGCTTGTTTTTGCTTTTATGGAATCACGGGAGGTCTGAATATGTGCGCTTGGCCCAGGATAGGGCTGGGTTACATCTGTTGTGCCGGTGCCATCCGATATTATATTTTCTTTCGCATTCTAACGATAAAAAGTCTGGCGGACAATAATTCCCTCCCCCTGTTCACAATAGCACCTTCTGCGGTGGGCATTTTTCAACCACTACAACAGCATCCTAACCACCTGAAGCAACCCACTCTGTTCTCTTATCCCCGCAAGTTCGATCATTACATCTTCTAGGGTCTCGCGCTTCGCTTTGCCCAATCCCTTAAAGTTCAGCATTTTCTCCCCCATCGACTCCACGGCACACTTGAATCTATAAAGATCCTTTATGTTTTGACGGTCGAGCCACGCCCCCTCTTTCTCAATTGCTAGGTTCACCAAGGTCACCACCGGCATCCCGTTGATCATAGAATAGTCGCCACACTTATGTAGGTGTCCGCTTTCCCCGGCCTTATCTAGGAAGTCGGTAGTAACACGGAATCCGCGGGGGGATTCGAAACTCCACTCCCCGAATAAGCTTTGGGAAAAAGCAGGAGTCACATCTTGCTACAGTTTCAGACTTGTGTAGCGAATCGGTAGCGATAGCGAGATCGGTGCCGCCGGTCATAATAGGATGGCCGTGAGCGAGGAGCGCAGCACCCCCGACTACGATGAAGTGGTCTCAGTGCCCTTCTTCCATCATGGCCTAGACCTCCTTAGCGACTTCCATCGATGCCAATTGGATCGGTTTCAGGGGTCTAGATACGACGAATGATGGGGGGGGGGCGTTCTTCCACCGTGGGTAGACCTTGGTGTTTCTTTCACGCCTACTTTGGATCGATCAGGGAATGAGATGGCTCCTATATAGGACTGGTAAACATGTGTCCATCATTGGCCTCGTATGCATTTCACTATAGTGGTGGAAGGTTTGAAGTATGCACGTAACCCTCTGACGCTTGTAAAAACGACTCTGTCCGCATGCACCGGGATTGGATAGTTGAGGAAATAGCATCGGTAGTAGGGACCCACAAATATTAAAAATATGGCTAGAATATATATCAGTAACAAGATACCCTTACTAACGTGCTCTATAGCCCCTGGCTCATGATATTCACAAGAGATACTCCTCGAAGGGCGTGGGGGGGGATCATGAAGTATCACTCGTCTCGCCCCCGCTGGTTAGGGTCGTTTGGTAACCAGACAAAGGCCAAAATACAACAAAATTGCGGGTTTTCGAGCAATTTCCGCAAATATGGGGATCCGCAGCTTGGAGAAATGATTGAGGGGATTCAGGATGACTAATGTGTGATATATATTTATTTCAGATTTTTGTCCGGAGCTCGTACAGAGTTGCGGGGACGGGAGCTGCGTAAGGTTTGTTGCAATTCATCTTTCCCGCACGGAAACCCATGTCTTGGCAGGTATCACACCTCGAGGGAACGAAAACCCCCCACCTCATTGCTCTTGGAGAATGAAAGGAAAAAAGATCACAGAATTTTTTATTCCTGTGTTATTGTAGCAGGGTATTTTTTGAATTTTTTCTACACTGTTCCAATCAATAGTGGTCTGGTAATGATAGCTTGGGGGCCCGCAATATTGTGGGTTTTGGCCTCTGTCTGGTTACAAAACGATCCTTGTTGGGGCGGTCCCTATTCGAAACCCTAGCACCGGTACCTAGCAGTACCTGTATGCACTCACTCATTGGACACGAAAAATTCCTTTCTCCTTGTTTTTGTTTTCTTCTCTATTCTACTCTCTTCTCAAATTATCTTACAGTCTTGCTAGCAATTTCTAGGATATTTTATAGCTATGATACTTGGATACCTGGTTAGGGAGAAATCGTCCAGCGGTCAGGGGCAGGGAACGATTATAAGCTATAAGCCAGCCAGTGCAGCTCACTGAGGGAGCTAGGGTCGAGGCATCCAAGGACGGGATGCGGGTACTAGCAGTGAACTTAAGCGTCCAGTCTGGCTGTCTTGGAGTCGGGACGGGACGGACGGCGGAATCTGTGAACATGCCCGGGACAGACGTCAATGGTGCCGTCCGTCCAAGCAAGTGCCCGGGACGGACGGGTGGCCCGGTGGGTGTCTCAAATGGCGGAATTAGCCGCAGTAGTTAAGGGGACTGTTGGGCCCTGCAGGCAACTGGCAGGCCGGCCCTGAAGGTGACGGGCAGGTAGGTACTTGTCCCAGGCAACAAGTATCCGGACACACGAGTCGCGGATTGTGGCACGCACGGATTTTTTGCCATACAAAATTCCAACTCTAGGATTACCCCTGTATCCGGATACTTCTTGCCTGTAACAAGTAGGAACTTGGCAGGCCTAGGAGGCGATAGCAAGGCTTAGGCTGCGATAAATAACACCACTTGTGCTGTTGGTATGTTCTTGATCTAGAGTTTGGCACCAAGGAAGGTGGTTTTTCTTTCAAAATATGTTCATGACCAAACAGCTGTATTGACTCCCAAGAAGTAAATTTAACTCCTAGTTACTGAAAAATTAAAGTCTCCATGAAAGTCCTCATCAGATCACTAGTCTCGTATTTATAAACAAAAATGATTTCAAATTTATGAAATTAACTTTTAAAAATAAGGAGCCATTTCAACGATTGAAACGACCGAGTGATAGTCTATGATTGAAATGGTGATGCCTAAGGTACGTGAAAACTCTGCAAGACTAAAGCGGGGAAGATAGCTTTCTGATTCTAATTCTCTCAACTCACAACACCCTTGATGCTCAACTGACTCAATGGAAATATAGGAGCTATTTATCCATTCTATCCGCCCACATACATCTCCCACTCTCTCATCCAGACTCATACTAACAAATGGAAAGGCAAACTTCGCAAACGACATCTCCCACTGCCCGCCTATTCTCCGCACACCTGCCCTCCTAGCCTCCGCACACCTGTCCTCCTATCCTCTGCACATCTGGCTCCCCTACAAGGGACACCCCCGCTTTCCTAGCCACCGTGTGTTCCGCTATCCGACAAGGGACACTCCCGCTTCGGTAGCCTCTACACCCTCACCGGAAGACGATAAAAGAACCATGACGGAACAAAAGAGCTGCAGCGGGACAAAAGAGCTGCGACAGACTATAAGAGCTTAACAGGACAAAAGAGCTGGACAGGACAAAAGAGCTTGATGGAACAATAGAGCTGGATGGGGTAAAAGAGGTGGACAGGATAAAAGGACTGTGATAAAAGAGCTGCGATGGTAAAAGAACTTTAACAGTAAAAGAAACGTCAGCAATACGGGCAACGGTGAATAGGGAGAACAAAGAATACGGATAGTGAGCATGCCGAGCAGCATCTCACAATATTCAACATTAACCACTTGATACGGATATGCCTATATCCGGCTGTATATCTGAATTTCCTGTAGCCCCTGTGAAAACTGTTCCCTTGCCCTCCACAGTCTGTATTGCTCGGTTCTCCAAATCCTTGATCATCGTTTCCACCTCTGATAACCTCTCCTCTACTATCAATCCTGCCTTCCTCCATGACTTCAGGCACTCAATAGCTTCGATAACCTCATCTCCTAAACGGCCTCGTCGGTCTGTAATTAGATTTTTTCCACTTTATTTGTTTGGTAGTAAAATGTTAGCTAGGAATTTTAATTGTAGAAGGGGAGTGAATTAGATACCTGCTAAATACTCATTCAACCTCAGCAGACATAGCAGCGATACTATGAATCTCAAGTGCCATATGTGCTAACCTTCAGGTTGCCCAATGTAGATTCCTCAAGCGTACAGCCCAGTAACCCAGGATGTCCGATATCTCTTCAACCTCTTCTGCGATCTGAAACCTCTCGAATTGGTCCATATCACCATGGGTTAAACGAGCGCACTTCTTCTGCTTCCAACAGGAAAGAGTGTTATCAGCAGTAAGGATAGTTGTAGCATAGTTCTCAGGTTCCTAGGACGCGGTACTTGTATGAGAGGAACATGTAGTGACTGTAGCATTGATAGGTTGTGGAAGTGATTAATACTCCGCCTTCCAGAGATTTTTGCTTTTTGTTTTTGCTAATTCAATCCGTGCAGGATTGTCAGCCCATTCGAGCTCAAAACACTTTAGCTTGGTATCAGGGTCGAGTGCGACTGCTGCATATAGTGCTGGCAAGCGATCCGCTTGTTATGGGTGGCCAACTCAGAGCTTGGTAGAATATGGTTAAGCGTTAAGGTATTTGATAACGGAGAGTGTCAGGAAGGCCTTGTAATTATAATCACAAATACTTGGTTCGCTGAAACTACTAAGAGTATGAAGTGTAGATAATAACTTATTATATTGAAAAGGTCTCTTCTATGTTGTTGCCTTGACTAATAGATGGGGAGGAACTCTTATATTTATATCCCACATGAGTTTCTGTGGCCAGTACATCTAATACCTATACGAACTCTCCGTAACAACTACTCAATTTTTGTCTTATCAATCTGAGTGCGAACACTCGTAGTTCTTGAATATTCTCCTGCTTCTGGTCATTTGGGTATTATAACTTTGTCTTCCTGAGGGTGTGCAAGACGCTGCCAGTCGGAAGTTAACAATATCTTTGCCATATGAACTTAGTCTGAAATATGCTGCCCAAATACGAACATACCAGTCGTTCCTCTGTTATTGAGATAATCAGTCTCAACATCAGACGCCGGTGACAATACAGAGGCATGACTGCATTATCTTCACTTAGAGTTGGTAGGATTAGTGCTCCATTGCTTCTTGATTTGCCTAGTGAGATGACCTTGCAGCTATGTCTCCTTAACTCTTGTCTGTTCTTGCAGACCTATGACTATTCTAGTCGGTCAACATGAAGCGCAATACTAGTATCTTAATATTGTTCTGCAGGTTTTTCTATTTGTCCAAGTACTTTATGTATAGTACACTAGATTCCAATTGTGTGAGCAGTGCTCACTACCCATCTCATATATCCTGTGAACAGCTTCTAGTCAGACGGATGGTGATGACGTATACAGTGTCACAGGGAGGTCATCAATTTCGTGATTTTAACCGGTAGCAAGCAACTACACATGGTACTGCGGGCAATGTCTGGACTCTTTATTGGGGCTAGAGGGGGGTGTTGGAATTGCATATGCCTAACACTATTGAAGAATAGTATCTAGAATTACAATTTGTATGTCAGTTCTGACATGTACTCAACTAATTTGTCTCATTGATGGGAAAATAAAGTATACTTATTGAGTATTGACCAGGCATGATTAATTGAGGTTAATAAATAAATACTATAAACAGAGGTATCAGAATAAAGAACTTTTGCATTTTCCAAGTGAGCTAGCAGGTCATCCATTGCCAGAAGAACACGAGCCAGATTGTCATGATTCTAGACTGACTTAGCTATTTCAAACTATGACTCATGTACAAGTCATAGGGATTTATTTGTTAAAAGAATTTTATACTATTGATTTACATGACCTGTTCTAAGGTCATATGATGTTTCACATGACTCATGGTTGTGAGTCATGTGTTATTGTTACGCGAATGACTCATTTAGAGTCATATGATATTATGGTTTCACATGAGTTGCGGTCGTGACTAATAGTTATATTGTTATTGTACAATGACTCGATTGAGTCATATGATGTTACACGAATATATGAGTCACAGTTGTGACTCATAATAGTTAGTTGATTTGTAAGTGGGTTGTGGGAAGGTTTATATAAAGGGGACCCTGGGTGTAAGGAGATAGACACGATTCACAACCGCTATTTACCTCGTCTTTGGAAATGAAACACCACACCACACTTTTATTGTCAGATTTTTCCCCTCAATAACTTTTTCTCCTCACACCTTACCCTGCTCCCTGGACCTCCTAGGTGAGAGATCTGTCGCCTAGCCCAGTAATCCTACCTGGTCAAGGAGCTATGGATCCCCCACCACCCACCCGCCCATCATCAATGGTACCCACCCGGCCCTCCTCAGTTAGGTCTTTTCACCACTAGGCCATGGACTCTGCATGTACTTCACCCTACCTCTCCAGAGGCCCCACCCCAGCTCCGATCATTTCCGCCATAGTCCCACCCATGGATCCCGCCACCTTGGTATTCTTCAATACAGAAGAACCGGAGGACGAAATTACCCCAATCTTCGAACCCGTCCCCCAGGACAACATTGCCTACCTCCTAGACACCCTGCCACCCCCCTTCACCTTGATGGTCCTTCCCTCTTCCTCAGAAATAAATCAATTTTCCTCTGGAGAAATGGTTATCATCCCCCTCCTCTGCTCAATCGCAAACACACTCTCTGCCCGTCCTAGGCAAGCCCCTCCACTCCCACCCTCAACCAACCTGGCGTCCCTTGAAGCGTCAGTTGCAAATCTCGCCGCCCACGTAGCAGCCCGCCCCCCCGGTCCCCCTCCATAATCCTTCGCCAGCATTGCGGCAAAGCTCCCTGTCAACGATGCACCCACCCTTACTCCTGCCCCCAGGCAGAAAGAAAAGGGCAAGAAAGGAAAGGCTAAAACCTCCCCAGCACAGGTAGCCAAAGCAACTGCTGCAGATGTTCCCCAAAAGGGACCTACAGCCCTACCCACTGCCCTAAGACGTTTCTTTGCCTCCTGCCTAAATTAAATGCCCAACCTGTTACCAAACCAGATAATTCGTACCTTCTCCAACATTGTAGCCAATGTTCTCTGGGAGGCCAACTGCCTCTTCCCACTCCCCATTTTGGCCCTCTGTAACCGCAATGGCTCCGTTACCCTCCTGATTAACTCTCTTTATACCCCTGCCTTCTCCAACTCCCCATATTTTGCTCTTCTCACCTCCAGCCTCAATCAAGCCTTCTCAGTTGAAGACAGCCCATACGAAACCTTCCACCTGGCACTGTCCAGAACCCAAGTTATCATCCACAACGTGCCTACAGAGGTCCTCCCTCCCCTCAAGGAAGATTTACACAGGATAATGTCCACCGCCATCCGCAATGCATGCGAGATCGAAATCCTTGATTCTCGCTTCCTCCAACTAGATCCAGAAATAAGAAATAAAAAGGAAGCCACTTCAGTGGCGGTTGCTCTGACCCCCCAGGATGCACAAAGAATCGGGAATAGAATCTGAATCTTTTCCAAATGTTGCTCTGTCCGTCCAGCCTATTCCTCCAGCCACTATGCCTATTGCTCCAGGTGTCTCAGATATGGCCATATCCAGACTGCCTGCAAAGCCACCCATCCTACCTGCCCCCTTTGTATGGGTTACCACACACACTCTGATAACCGTTACACCAACCCTGGCTGTCCATCAGCAAAAAAAATCTTTTCTCTGGACGAAGAAGGTCCGCGTCCTGACGATACGCATCCGCCCCATGCGTTCCTTGCGCCCTCATCTTCCGCGCGTATTTTGAGTTTCACATTTTGCATCCTGTACATCCCAACGCACCTCTTTACCCCCCAGGCGCCCGGCGCGCCTCTCGGGGCCCCTTTCCGTCCCCAACCGCCCTCCCTCTTATCTTCTCGTTTACTGGCCTCCAGCATACCCCTACCCAATTGTCCGCATCTGGAGCCGTCCCCACAACCCTTCTACCTCTCGATACCTATATTCGTCCACTGACACCCAATTCAAATTATTTTTAATTCTTTAATCATGTACAAATTATCCGATGCCTCTGCACCGATTCCAATCATTGAAATCATGCAGCCGAGTTGGAGTCGGACACTGGATGTGAATTCACACCTTCAGTTTCCGCCTTCAACTCGGCCACTTATTTATTTCATTAAACGCCTGCGGACCAATCCTGTACTCACGTGGTCGAGTTGGAGTCGGACACTGGATGTGAATTCACACCTTCAGGTTCCGCCTTCAACTCGGCCGCTTATTTATTTCATTAAACGCTTGCGGACCAATCCTGTACTCACGCGTCCAAGTTGAAGCCAGACACCTTGCGTGTGGATTCACACCTTTTTTGGCTTCGCATCGGCGGCATAAGTACTGCGTATAATCCTGTGTAATAATCTAATATAATTAATATATTTCATTAAATGTCCACAGATCAATCCTATGATTCACTATCCATTGTTTCTCCCCACTATGAATTACATGCGCCTGCCCAATCACTGCCCCTATGCTGACTATCGGCATGTCCCGACCAATGAGCCGCTTGCCAACTCGTATATGGCCACTTGCTTGGTGAAACCTACCACTATCGATTGGATCGAGTACTCGAACCAATGCCAGTCGATGGACATCGCCTGTCTCGCTTAGAACATTTCTTATCTTGAAAAGTGCTAACAATCGCACAACAGTCCGGCCTCGCAAATCTCCATAACTCTCCTCGCCGGCAGTCTGGACCCATACCCAATCATTTCTTGGACCGCCGTTGCAGAAAGCCTTCGTCCCCCTGCAGCGGGCCCGGTGGATCAGGAACCCATCACCTCCCTGAAAGTTGGGAGCCGGAATCTCGAGTTTCATATATCACTCTATGGGAAGCAATTCCAGTTCGCTGGGGTTAGTAGGTAACCGCCGGTCATCTGCCGGAGTCCGCCCGATAAAACGTAGTATCTCCTCCATCATGTCCTGATAATCGATCTGATTGGCTCGGCATAGCTCAGGGAGTGTGCTAATTTTTGTGCGGCCTTTGAGAACCCGCCGAGGTGCACTATCGCTTGGAGAAGTCGGCATCCCCATTCGACTATATCCAACCACTGTCACACCTTCTGCGTTCGAAAGTACTTCTGTAGTCCACAATCTCATTCCTACAGCGTGCCGGCAGCCATATTGCGATAGGATCTGTCGGGCAGCTTCATTCTTGTTCGACCTCCAGTAGCCATCTTTAATCTGCTCCTTATGTGCTAGCTCGCCGATCTCAGTAGAATACATCGATATGGACCCAAAACGCCGTACATGGGAGGCAAAGTGACCCAGGTAGTGAATCTTGATGAAGTTGAAGTGGTTCTGGCGCCGTATCAAATCCGCCCAGTGTTTGGACCTTTCGAGCCTCTCTTGATCCGCCTGCCGACGGCGCTTCGCGGCAGTGTTGTGGAGGGTTTCGTTAGCATGCCGATTCGCTATTTCTTCCCTTAGATCCCGGTCTTGACGATTTGCTTTAGCACGGGTAGCCTTCGAGGTACGAAACTCCAGAAAAACGTCCTTCGTCTGGTGAAATGTCTGCAGGTACCGTTCCATGTAGACTATTGTATCAGGCGTGTGACTACGATATTGGACCATGAGAGAGAAGTCCACTAGTGCGCTAACACACTCCAAAGCACTCCGGAAATCATGGCGCTGAGAACTGTCCGGATTCCGCAATGCGGACGCCAATACAGCAGAAACACAGTGAGCCAGGTTACGCATTTCCTTTCCTTGCCATTATGTGACTTCACGATATGCCTTTTTTGGTACGCAGAGTCCGGGATAAGGCGGAATTTCTTTCCAGGCATCATTGAATGCCGGCTGCTGTTTATGCTTTTTTAAAAACCCTTCTACCCATTCCATCATATGTTTGAATAAGCCGAGATAGATGTTGTGCAAGAGGTCCGGCTTATGTAGGTTGGCGGGGTTTACTTGGTCGAGTCCGGCAAATACATTATTTCCTATTTTCACGCTCACATGCGGGAAGTATTCTGCAATGCCGACCACTTCTGTCGGCTCTGGCCTCAAAGCTTTCTCTCCATAGGCAATGTAGTCGTGAGATTGATATGTCTTTAGCAGATTGCCACCAAGCTCCTTGGATGGAACCTCACACTTTGGGCATGACTTGCTGCCGATTCCGTGCAAGGCTGCATGCTCAGCATGATCCGCAATCCAGGCCGACAAGATAGGAAAGCAAAGGCGTATTTTGCTGTCTGCACAATCCATAACTGTTCCCTCTTGCAAAACCTGTTGTAACGGTGCAAGGACAAGATCGAAGACTGACCACAATGTATCCGCGTTGATCTGTCGCTAGTTTTCATCGGTGCGGGCTGATTCACCAGTGAACTTTGGCAGCACGGGAAGCAATGCCAGAAGTAGCATTGGCATCTTGGCAGGGCTGTTTCTTGTCTGTGAAAGGATATTGCCAATTGTCACATATACCGGCCAAGCTTTCTTATCTCCAGAGAAATTGGTAAGCTGAGTTGGGTCCGACAATCTGATAATGGGCACTAATGTTGATCCGGCAGGCAGAGTTTCCTACCAAGAAGTTGGCTGTTAGTCTTTGAAACATCCACAGCTTGAAACTTATCAGAACTTATTTCATACCTGTGTATCCTACCACCAGTCCGCTGTATGCATCTCAGAGTATAATCGCTCCCCACTCGAATCATATTCCTGGATAGGTCCGTAGACCATATCCGATTTTTATGTGACTTGGCGGATCAGGTAGCGGACACAGTCAACAATATTCCGATGATAGAAAGTTGCTATATCCCAACCATTATCGATAACAGCTTCCGTCCACACCAGGTACTCCCCAAATGGGTCCAGCACGTCGAGGTTTTTCTACAAGGTATAGGCGGACCGGAAAGACTTGGCATTTGTGCCATCCAGGCCTTCCGTAAAGTATGCGTCAATCTGCGACTTGGCTACCTTGCTCCGGACAAACCAACTCGCCAAATTAAAATCGTCTTCAGATAAGAAAGGGCTCCAGGGGTCATCTGCCATGGTCCTATTCAGCTCCATGTAGCCCGCAACATCACCGAATGCTCTGCCAGCACCGGAGAATGTTTCTCGACTCGATGGGCGCCCACGGACCGGTGGATGAGAAACATCATCGCCCGCATCTAAATCGTTCTGCATATCATTGTCTATCTCACTATCGCTATCCGCAACCTCCAGCCCACGATCAGATTCACAGTCCGAGTTGTTGATGTTTTCATCAGGTACAAAAGCGGGCGGCCCCGGTAAGATCGCGTCCGTAATCCCACGGAGAGATAGAACGATATCAAGATGCGCTGTCTGAAGGTGCTTTTCGTATGCAGCAGCCTGTTGATAGCGTCGCCTGCAATAAGAATACTTTGTCATGTTTGAGGTCATCGTGTTCGTGTGTAGTGTTTCTCTTTCAAGTGGCCGAGCGGACAGAAAACACGTGAGCCGATAAGTCAAGATGGACTGTGGCTGATTTAGTCTATTCAAAGATAAAGTTTGTTTATCACAATGACGGGTGCGGATGTTCAAGTTGTCAGTATTCGCTGTGAAACTTACAACAGATTTAGACTAAAAGCATTGCTCTTACTGCCAAGATCGTGAGTCTAGCGCGGGTTAGCAAGGTCTTGGCCTTTGGGTCACAGATCCTGTGCGGCTCTTTTGCAGCTTAAAACCTTATCTAATATTGATCTCCATTGTACCGGCATCATGTGACCTATTCAAGATTCAAGATACACGATATCAATACAGATATCAAGTTTGTACAGAGTACAATCATGTGAACCCCGCTCAAAGTGTCACCATGCGGTCTATATAAACGCTCCCTTCCCCCCATTCATCCTCACTTCCTACTCCTTTCGCCAGTCACAATCGCATCCTTCATCAATCCGCCTTTCCACTGCAATACCCAAAAAGCTCTCTACAACCTCTCATTTGTCCCCACTATCATTAGTATATCCCCCGCTCAATTCAGGTACCATCCAGCTGTATTTCTCAAGCTAACAACCCTCCCGCAGCTATCTTATGTCCGCTGAACCTCCTTTATCTCCCATTATCGTCCGGCAGGCCCACCCCATTTCCATTTTCATTTCTAGCATAGCCAGCTCTCCTGCTGTCCTCCAGACTACCAGCATCTGCTAGCTGACCCCTTTCATCCACTGACAGACCATTCTTGAAAAAAAACCCCCCCTTTTTGGATCCACCACCCCCTCCCTCTGCCAAAACACTACCTCCATCCTAAACCATTATCGCAATGGCAGCCTCGAAAGCTGGGTTGACTTACGAAAAATCACGGGCGTCCGCAAACGAAGGTGATATTACCTGGTGTAAATAAGTCTGTGGCTTCCCCGATCCGAGAACCTATGGTGATGAGTAGAGAATCTGGTAGAACACTATGAAACGCAAGATGGAGCAAGACAGGATACCCTGCTGGAAGCAGAGTACCGCCGCCCAGTGGGCGGCCATTCAGGCCCATGATCTTACCCTCCCGCCTGATACAGCGAGGGCAGGACTCTGGCAGTCAAACACAGACCGAGGAGCCCGTTTTACCGAATGCCTCGACTTTTTGCTAAAGGATATAGCTAAAAAACACCAGAATACCTTGGCAGAACTGTTGAGAATGCAACCAGTCGTCGCCCCTGCTGCCGCCCCTGCTGCCGCCCCTGCTGCTACCGCCCCCAGTGCCGTAGGAAATGATCGTAAGTTGCCCCAAACAGTCCGCATTGAACATAGAAAATATATACTAATATGGCTCCTGCAGGTCTCGCCAGTCCGCGCTCTGTTCGTGTCTGGTTAGATGAGCCATCTAAAGTCCGCCCGGACTACCCACTCCCCGCGGGGTTGCACAATATCCAGTGGCAAACCCATGAGCATGTTTACTGGATAGAGTTGACCGAACCCACCGTCGCAAACCTACTTATGAATATCGACTGGGTCTTTGCACGGGTATTGGGATATCGTCTGCTTGTTGGCGCGACCGGACGGGGAGCGCGTTTGCTGTCTGATAATCCTGAGGAGCCGCTACCGGTTAGTGAAATGATCGTAATCAGGAATAGTCGGCATGTTCGCATCTGGTGGGCAACGAATCCTCCTGGCGAGCCTATGGATCTGCTCTTCTGTGCCCATCGTGCTGAAGGGGAACCCGGGATCCCCCCCCCCCCAGCTACATCGATTTTTTCAGTCGCGATAATCGCGGCACCTCTCCTGACTTACCTGGTGGCTCAGATGAGGATGGCTCAGATGACCAACAGCCCGTGTCGTCTGCTGCTGCCACCCGGCGGATCTCCAAGTCGGCCGTAGGGACCAGGGGCACCGGGAGAAGTACTAGGCAACAGCAACGGCACGCTGTGGTGGGTGCCGATGAACCGGAGTCAGACCCAAATGATGAGAATGATCGCGGCCTAAATTTGGCCACCAGGATGACCCCCACCATCGATTCCGACCCCCCACCATCGATTCCGACCCCCCACCATCTCCTAGTAAGCAAATTTCTACCCATTCTGCTAACTTTAGCACTCGTATCCTGAGATCTGATACACATATAGGAAGGAGGACTGACCTAAAGACAGCTTCCCAACTACCTACCTGGACAGCTGTCAATAGCGGTGGCAAACCTAACCTAACCGCTATGACTGCCGATGAACCCAACGGTGCGGGTGACGCTGTTGAACCTCCAAGGAAGGTTGGCCGCCGGGCGCCAGCAATCGGCGGTACTATTAGAGTTGAATTGGACCGACTCCAACAAACTGACAGGCCCAGACCACCAATCAGTCCCACCCCAGAAGCCCCAGATTCGGATCACAATCTGCCCTTCATGGCCTCTGAGGAGGTACAGGTGAGAGAATCAGCTGAGCATCTTTTGAGGCTAGTCTCTGGTGTTGAGCAGCCCGCCGACCCATCTACGATTCAAGTTAGTACGCCGAGCAGAAACCGTTCCCCATCCGATCGGCGCAGCGGCGACGCGCCCGCGGATACGCCAGCAGCAGAGGCCGGACGAGAATCAAACCCAGCTTCTAGCACATCCGCCAGCACGAGTAGACACTCTGCACCTGGTAAGTTGCCGTTACAACTGCCAGCCTTTCCATCAGCTCTGTTGGCAGCAGATTCTACCATTGCACCAGCAGAAACGGACGTTAGGAGTCCTCTCCAGTTTGTTTCTGTCCTAGCTTGCTAGCTTCTGCCAACAAAGCTAGTCTGCCCTGACCAAATGTAGCTAATGGGAAGCTGCAAAGAGGGTGTAGGTCCGTTTAAAAGGCTCTACTACAGGTACTTAGGGTGCTGAGGAGC
This sequence comes from Tuber umbilicatum, assembly GCA_003313605.1. Taxonomy (NCBI): domain Eukaryota; kingdom Fungi; phylum Ascomycota; class Pezizomycetes; order Pezizales; family Tuberaceae; genus Tuber; species Tuber umbilicatum. The sequence continues at coordinate 2,720 of QLOI01003122.1, read as the reverse complement.
CTGGAAATTTTCTTTCGGTGTCTCCCATTTGGATTTTTACTTTTGTGTTTTTTTGCTGTGTTTCTTCTGTTTAGGGTTAGCGGACTGCGGCCGGGCCGGTTTGCCCAAACCTAATATAGTCTACGGACACTTTCTTTTTGCATAGGGCCGCTCTCCGAGTTTTGCAGGCAATTCTTGTCTGAGTGTTTTCGTTTCGGGGTGTTTTCGTTTGGGGTGTTTTCGTTTGAGGGTGCTTTGCCTAAACGCAATGTAGTCTACGGACACTTGTTTCACAGGGCCGCTCTCTGAGTTTTTGCAGGCAATTCTCGCCTGCATGTTTTTGTTTGTGGGTGTTTCCCTTCCTGGCTTTTGATGCTTGCTCTTAGAGTTTTAGCAGATCATTCTCGTCCCCTTCCTGCTGTTCTTCGTTTAGAATATGTTTACTCTTCTAGTTTTAGATGTTTGCTCTTTGGATCTGGGCGATCATTCTTTTCATGGTTGTCGCCTTTATTGATTTTCCTATCTAAGCTTTTCATCTTATACCGGTCTGTTAAGCCTTAGCGGCAGCTCGTACACTAAGATTAGTGTTCCAGGCTCCGAGCCCTAGCCTTACCCCCATTTGTTATAGTCCGCTGGGCAGACCTACCCAAAATAGATTAGTTTGTGCATCCTAATTACCTCTTCGTCCACTTCATGAATTCCTGATACCCAATGTTTGTGTTATCATTCAGTAAAATAGTAGGGCGGCAGAGTCCAAGCTGGAAGCCTTGTGTGCGAATTCCTATACCAGGTGTCTGGCCCCAATTTGGCCGTACAAGTCTGTTTCAATACCATCAAGTATGAAAACGAGTGACAAAGAGTGAACGTCCTGGGCACTTAAAGATCCCGTTCAGACAATTTCTGTCTTCTAGGTCCAAAACCCCATATCCACCACTCGGCTACCTGCACCTTTTCTAATACCCACCTATTTCCTGGTCCCATTAACTGCAATTCTATTCTATCACTCACACAACCCTCGTCCACTTGATGTCACAGCAACAGCAGCGGCCTGCGGCGGATAGAACACGTCCATCGAGGCAGGAGAGGCAGTGGCGGAGGGAGGCTCACCGCGGACGTGTCCAGAGATCCCAATCCAGGGATAGATTAACTATGATGCCACCAACTCTTGAGTTGGTTACGGCAGGGTCGACTGTAAGAAGGGGCAATGCAGTAACGGAGCGAGCTCCATCCCGACTCGAGATACGGGATCCTGTTCCGGACAACCTAGAGCAGGTCCTGGAGTCAGCAGCCGACAGTATGGACTCCCATGATGAGGAATATGAAGGTAGCGATGGCCAGAGTCAGGAGAGCCAGGAGAGCCAGGAGGAGAATGAGTTAGAACAGCATGCGGATGATGAGGATATATTAGCAGATCGGGGGGCCCAGAGGCTAATTAGACATCAGTTCCCTAACTCGCAACCTTCGGTGCAGACAATTACTTCCAGGAATACCTAGAGTTCTAACAGGAGGATTCCTTACCCCCAACGGCGAACGCTTGCCCCAGCACGTATTAGCCAAAATCAGCTTACATCCCTACTTCTCTCCCAGTCACCTGCAGTCTTGAACTCGCTGGCAACCCCGGCCATAACTCCTAGCCACTCAGATCCAACAACGCCGGAATTGGATAGCAGGGGTGGAGTGCAGACTAGCAGCAGACAAAATATGGCCACAGGGCTAAAGCGTAGCATTCTGGCTAAAGCTTCAAGTTGCTCGCTGATGTGGGACTGGAAGATCTTCGTGAATCCGTTTCCAGACCCAATTACCCTGACCGAGGAGGTACGTAGGTGCTGGAACCATGTGTAACGACCCTGCTGGATCTTACAGTAGACTTAGTCTTATCCCATGCCGGAGCCCGGAAGGGTTACGTTTAGGCTAGTCAGGTAACTCTATCAAAGGGTTACCATGCGGACTAAGCAAATGGGAATGCTTAGACTGCGAACGAGAAAAGGTATACCGGGTAGGTAGGGAAGTCTACGCTGCGAGTTCGGAAGGTCTCTGAGAGTTCCGGCGAGTTACCCTACCTAAGGCAGGTAGTTACCCTACCTTAGGGAGTATAGTTACCCTACCTTGGTAAACAGGTTACCCTACTTTTGTATAGGAGATACGCTACCTTGAGCGTAAAAGGTTACGCGAAGTTTCGGGAAAAGTCATAGGATTGTTTGTTACGCAAGATTATAAAGGAGGTTCGAATCTGGGCTCAATCGGGTAATCCGTTGTTGGGCTACGAACCGGAGAAAATCTTGCCTTGGGCGAACATTGAGAAATCTGAGTCCAACACCCCCCTCTGGCCCCGATGTACAGACAATGCGTCATGGGCCAACTGTAGGGAAGTTGCTAGTTTACAAGTAAAAGCCTATAATTGAAGACGGCGGCGTAATACAGTATACGTTGTCGCCGTCCTTCCGACCGGAAGCTGTTCGCAGGATATATGAGGGGGCATGGGGCGATCGAATGGTTACACGAGAAGTGATTCTCGAACGCATACACCACCGATCCTTATAAGCCTACGGTGGTAGGTAAGTAAGGTATATCGGAAGCCCTGGAGGCCTCCGGTTAAGTGGTAGACCTTCGACTCCTGTATGTCTCCAAAAGGCTGTAAGATATCTGGAGGTTGTTAGCGAGCTCTAGATCGTAGTAGTCTTATCTTGATTGAGGTATTTATCGTCAGTGGCTACAGGTAGCGCCTGTATATGCCAATGGCT
>QLOI01003121.1:9146-19534 GCA_003313605.1 Tuber umbilicatum | reverse complement strand
TAGTTAGATCTTCACGCAACCATCTTTGTTATTTCCTAACTACAAATTTGAAAACCTTTCTCGGTCGCTCGCGACTATCAACGATTCCAATTACTCTTTATATTAGCGTCACGGATATAAGACTTAGGAAGTCCATATCCTGTTGTGACGTAGGCAAAGGCCTAAGAATAATATAAAGATCGTATACCTACGAGTTACTATTGGATAATAGTATTGAAGTAGCAGTTTAGCTACGAAAAAGATTAAGAAAGTATTGACTCTTATTGAATAAACTAACTCAGGTTGTTACCTGTCACGAATATATTTAGTATTACGAAGGCTAGCTAGGTACCGTAACATTATGTTCCCGATTTTTATCGACAAATCAGACTAGTCCAAGGACCCGTCGCGTACCGGAGGACTCTCCCCCTCCGGGCACCGTAAGGTATTTATTAGAGCTTAATCATTGCATACATATGGGGAAAACGTGAAATTATCCTATAGGAAACCAGAACAACTAAACTATCTAAGTATTACAAAGCGCCTAACCTTCATCAAAAGCCAGCAAGCTGCAGTTGGATTCTAGCTATCTCCTTAATATTAACCTACCAAGAGAAACGAAACTACAGCTTAGTAACTGGAATAGGGTGTCTGTCCCATCCCAGTGGTCAGGGAATTTGCTAGGCCGAGGAGATATCCTGTTGGCCGAGTAGCTCTCTCTTTGCTAGTAGGTCATTCTATGACCGGGATATCCCAGTAATCAAGCATAACATTCTTACCATTCAAGGCTACCGTGTGGTACAACTCCATCTCAGGGAGACACCCTTCTAAGTCAAGCTATCGTAGCCTCAAACTCCTTCACAGTCCTATCAAAAATGTCAATTCAACTTTTAAATTCTCTAAACAAATTCAATACAATCGAGTTGTCATTCTCATGGCTGCGCTGGGTTATGCTCAGTCACCTAGGTGGCTTATTCAAACACTCCTATGATAAAACAAGATCTATTGTATTCTGTAACAGCTGAAAACCAGAGTTTGTGCTGTTTTTTACAAATTATGATTCAGCATCACTTATTTAGATATAGTAATGAAGGAAATAAGAAGGGGGAAGAGGCTAAAACAACAAAGCTTATTTTTATTAAAGACTGCTCATTTGTAGATTAGGGAGGTTACTACTCAACAATATTTAGAATTTTTTTTTTTAACTCTTCTACTAAGCAGTGTGGTACTAGTTTTCAGATATATTTTTTTAATTTTTTTTTCAGGAGGTTCATAGTACAGCCTTTAATTCTCCAAATGGCTATGTTGCAGACATATCAGGAATTCACAATATGGCTTTATTCCACTGAATGTAAAACTACTTATGAGATCCCATACAAGCCCCTTTCGAGATTTATGGTGAGGAGCTCGCTTGTGGGTAATCCTGCCAGGGCAAGGGACTTGAGTCAGCTCCAGCATTAGAATAATGAGAGAAGAGACTGACAACATGAGTCAACCACTAGCAATAGTCGAAAACATGCTTATATAGAATGTTCAATCTCCACCTTACAGATAAGCAGCGCATTGGGATTGTAAGCCTGAAGGTATAACTACCCATTAGCAAGAATATGGAATTGGGAGAAAACAGGGATCATCACAGTGGGATAAGGTGATATTCTGAAAAACTCCTGATAAAGGAAAATTGTGAAATGGGGGTTGTACAATTATTGTATAATCCCCAAGAGTAGTAATGGAAAGTGGTTTAAAAGCTACGGATTCGGTAAAGTTCACAAAAGATTAGGCTACAAGTTGGAAAAACAATACCCAGAAACACAAATGATTGGAGGAACTTTATGGAAGGAGGCTTTTGTTTTGGGTTATAAAACTAGTAACATCGGATCCCAAGACTTGGGTAGAGCACACTCTTAATAATACCACTTATTCAGCTAGGTAATTGTGCCTGGAAGGAGGTAATTCCCCTTATTATTCTTTGAAATAATTTTCTTCTCATAACATATCACTCGTTCATTTCCTTGTTGCCTTGGTTGGAAATATTCGCACAAGTACGCACTAGTGGATTTTGCTTCTTCCCATAGATCACCTTCCTTCTTGCTTTCCTTTCCTTTCCTTTCCCTTACCAATTTAATTCCTTACCCGTTCAATACAAAATTACTCTCGCCTCCTTGAGCTACTTCACTCCACTTCATAAATCCTTTAGTTCTAATTATTACCTTCTTCTCAACAGATTTCCTTCATGACTGGGAAAGATTGGGATTTACTGCCGCTGGAATAACATAGCTGAAAAGTGGCCTGCATGAGGACTCGAATGGAGCGTATCTAATACTTCTATCATGACTATTTCAGGTTAAATAAGCCGGATAGCACTGTTCGCAGTTGATACCTCCAGCCCCTAGAAAGGTGAATGTCTACGACAATTGTGTCAACAGATCATATATTAGTGACTTCTCCTCGTCTTAAAAAAGAAGACATAAAATTCCCGAGAAAGCCCCAGCACCCAGGAGCCCATGACAGAAGAGTTGTTATCGCAGTCATAGACTATCAACCTGCCTACACTTTATGGTACGGTAGTATGTATTCGTTGGACTTTATCAAACCTGCGTGTCCGGTCGGTCACTCGGACGATTTTATTTTCAGCTCTATAACAGCCAGGTTAGCTTGGGGACAGACAAGTTTCATCTGACCGGTGATAGCACTCAAGTATCCTCTGTAGTAGCAGTAGTCAGAAGACCGCCGTCCGCTGGGTGATGTGAAGACCCACTATGGTACGGAGCCCTACTCCTATGCCGAATGCTCCCGTTGGGTGCCTAGAGGGGGGAGCTTGAGATTAGGGTGTGATGCTATAAAAGGTGAGTGGAATCATAAATTTGATAACAAGATGAAAAATGTAGATTTAATATAGTTTGTGGCGTGCATTTGATATAACGATCTCCGCAGTGGTAGATGGTAAAAATTGAAAATCTGAAGGAGAACTTTGCGGACGCTGCTGTATTGTACTGTGGGAGACTCCTCCAGTAAGGTGCTTAAGGGGCGTTCTTTTTCGTGATTTCTGTCGCCCAGAGGGTCTATAAATATAGAACAGAGACCTACTGGCCGCGTGATGAAAGCTGTCAACGCAATTAGCCGCAAGGTGCCCATAGGCCATCTACGTATCCCACAGTAATGAGCGTATGCTGTATGATGCCTAGAACACCGGGGAAAGAGGCGGAGGCAGGATAATAACTGATCTATTCCTCGCCCTGGTGGTGTTTCCCCTCTCCATTTATCCACCATTGCGTTTCTTCATTTGCGAGAAATTTTTTTTGCTCTTACAAGGTTGTAAAATGTGTAGAGCTGCTTGCGATTAGCGCTGGCATTACTGAGAACTCTTTCTTAAGTTATCATGCGGGAGGGAGGAGGGGTGCTAGAGGAAGCGCGTTTGTGTTATCAGTATGAGTGTCACGTTGCGCATCGCGGATAGGGGACGACAAACATGGCTCCAGCATCGCGGCTTTGTCTTTGGGGGTTACGGGCAAGATGTTTGTGGGGCGGTTGAATTCTATAACAGTGGTGCAACATGTAGCTTGAAAGTCATCATCTTCGATATCATACATTGCGAGGGGTGGATTGCGGAAAAACCTAGAGGAGAGGGTAGGATATGTTCTTGTGATACAATATTCTAAAAGGCAATACAGAGAAGAAATAGAGGGTATGAATTGTCTAGTAAAAAAGATTGGCTGTTGTAGAGTCTAGGTGAGACGAAAAGAAATAACTGACGATAAAAGAAAAGAGAAAAGAGGAAAAAACAAGTTACATGGAACGCCACAGGGCTCCCTGTATTAACTTCTATTCACGCTTGTGTATGACCTCGCGCTTATATATATCAGATCCGTGGGCGTTTTGTCAGCACACACTTCGCATGCGTAATACACCATTCATCTATAGAATGATAGGAACGAGATGGTTGGTAGGGAAGATTTGATGATAGCGAGAAACCAGAAGGAGAAGATCAAAACGGGAATAAGCAAGAGAGGGCGGATCGCTATTCCAAGGAGGGGACGAGCATCGCGGACTTCCTCGTTCTTGGTTGGGACGGGAAGGGGGAGTTTAGGTTGGGAGAGCAGCTCCACAATTCCTCTGCATTGCGGGTGCGCAGCTAATTCAAGGGCTGTGTTGCCGCGGAGGTCTGGTATGTCGGGGTTGACACCGTCTCGCTTCAATAGCAACTCTGCGACTACCTCATACCCGAACCCCAAAGCCAACAAGAGCGGCGTTCGGCCATATCGGGTGTCTGCAGTGTTGGGATTGATATCCTCTCGTTCCAATAGCAACTTTACTACTCCCCCATGCCCACCCCACGCAGCCCACCCGAGGGGCCTTCGGCCAAATTCGGTGTCTACAGTGTCGGGTTTGATATCTTTTCGTTCCAATAGCAACTTTACTACTCCCTCATACCCGTCCTCCGCAGCCAACGAGAGTGGCGTTCGTCTGAATTTGGCGTCCGCGGTATTAGGGTCGATATCGTTTCGTTCCAATAACAACTTTACTACCCGCTCACGTCCACACCTCGCGGCCCACCAGAGCGGTGTTCGGCCAGATCTGGTATCTGGGGTGTTGGGATTGATATCCCCTCGTTCCAAAAGCAACTTTACTACCCCCTCATGCCCGCCCCATGCAGCCAATGAGAGTGGTGTTCGGCCGGACCTGGTGTCTTTAGTATTAGGATCGATATCTGGTCGTTCTAATAGCAGCCCTACTATCCCCTCGTACCCACCCTCCGCAGCCCACGAGAGTGCCGTTTGACCATGTTCGGTGACTGCAGGGTTGGGGTTGATATCCTTCTGCTGTAGTAGCATCTTTACGATATCCTCGTGACCTCCTAAAGCCGCCCATGCGAGCGCAGTTCTACCCATCGCATCTAGGGCATTAATATTCCATTTCTCCGTCGCCAGTAAACCGGCAACTATCTCAACAATCCCGAGAAATGCCGCTCCATGGAGCCCTGTAAAGCCATTAGGGCCACCTGTCTTATCAAAACCCAGCTCCCACCAATCTCTACATTTGTGGTAATGTAGCAAGAGCAACCGAGAGGATATATGCTTTTCGAATCTAATTAGAAGACTCAGCGCAAGCGGGCTCACACACTCTCTGTTCTCCCTTCTTAAGTGCTTTCCCCAGTAATGAGTAGCATATTCGACAAAAGGGAGTGCCGGTGGGGCCGAATCAAGAGTTGGTGAAAGTTCCCGAACACACTGAAAATGGAGATAGGTCAAGCAAACGTCCGCTATCCTCGAGTGCGGATTTTGGAAAAAGCTTGGTTTGTTGGATAAATACTTTTGCAGGGTAAAATGGACAAGTTGGACGGTGGAGGAGTCTTCCTCAATGGTGATGAGCCCCAAACAACACTTTAGGAGAGTTTGAATTGCAGGAACCTTTTCAGCATCTAGATTTGTGGATCCTATCTCTACCCCTAAAGCGTGGCATAGCTCACTAGTGCGCAATGGTCGCTCCGAATTCGATACCCACATCAGGGCTCCCATTCCGAGTCTGCGCCTACTCTCGTTCTGTGCCCTCATCCGTTCTAGGGTTGTCGCGTATGCGCCTTCCCAATAAATGCCCTTGGCTATCTCGTTCAACTTTTGTCTTCTCTCAGAAACAGTATTCTCTCCCAGGATAGTGTCGATGTTGAGCGGGCCAAGGAGGAATCTATAGACCATTGTTAGCCAATATAAGATCATACATGAGGCGGCAAATCTGGATGCCCTACACACATTTCAGAGATACTTTCTGGAATAATTCTCAAGATATCAGCTCGTAAAACATCGGACATTGCGTCACACTCTGTGTCCATCTCCAACTTCCTCTTCAAAAAACTTTTTATCTCGGGTATATTAGGGCGGGTAGGTACTATAGCCGCAGTGGGGAAATATTTTGTAATTTCTCCCTTAACATGAGCCCTTCCAGTGATAAATATTCGTGTCTTAGGTGACTCCTGGAGGATACCCTTTAGTAACCCAAGAAGCTCTAGTTGGTGCTTAGGAAGGCACTCATCCAAAGCATCGATACAGATGAAAATCTGGGGTAATGTTGCGACAACTAGCCTCAGCATCTCTACTGCATCCGGAAGTTGTAGACCTTGATCGCCGTGCTCATTTTTCGCCTTTTGAAATACCGTTTGTACGTGCTCTGGAACTTTCCCTCCAATAACTAGCTGCTTTAGGATGGCTCCCACAATGTTGGTAGTTGTCTGCCTCTGCTGGTCGCTGAAGTCACAGTAGAACATCGTGATTGCAATATCTTCTCCCTTGCGCAGACTATCAATCACCAACGAACTAGTATTGCTGGCTATCAGCGACAATTCCTGTTCCTTCCAGAAGAGCCAGTCACTTACTTTAGATATGTCTTCCCCACCCCCAGATTCCCGCAACAAAATAAGACAGCCTTATCTACTCCACCATCACCTCTCCTCCACTCCTGAAACTTCTTCGTCCGCAAAAGCCAATCCCCCACACCACCGACCCTGTTGGCGCGCACATCCTGATGCTTTCCCCTAGGGTCTAGTGGCGAGAGCCACTGGGTCTCTCGGTTCTCATCGGCTGTGACTTGGTTCACATTGACGGTTTTGCTGAATTTGAAGACAGTGGGGTTATTGCTGTTCGTCACGTTACCCGTTCCAACATTATCGCTACCAATCGAAGATTTAAATTCTGTTTTGCCCATAATGATCCGTCCAAGGTGTTGGCCGAACAGAGGTGTGGTTCAGCAATAACTATGGGAATGAACTTGGGGTTCTACGGATTTTGCAGCACCTAGCAGATGAAAGGAGGGGTGCGGCTCGTTGTGCTAAAATTACTGTCCAATCGCTTCCCGCCGAGTAAACACCAGCAGATCCACGATTGGAGGATATGGGCTCAACATCATAGGGTGCGACACCAGCATCTATACTTTCGCGGTGGGGTAATCCGCGCTTCAAGTGTTCAACGGAATGTTGCCCAAAGAATCTGTCAGGTAGACTCGGTATCCCACGGCACCTTGCAGTGTTTATTGAAGTTGAATCACTGCGTACCTAGACGGAGAGAACACGAGATTGTCCCATCAGAAGTTAGAATAGCTGACCAGCTTAAGTATTGAAAAGCACCTAACCTCCCTCAGAAATTTCTCGGCTACTTCAAACGTGACTTGAGCTTTTAGAGAGTCAGGATTCTAGTGGTTTTCTCAGGCGTTGACGTGCTGAACGAAACGGAACTGCGGCCCGGCAACTTTAGTGCTTTGTCAATGGGATAGTTTGGCATTGGCCTTTTCTCTACGAGTAGAATATGCTAATCGACAATTGGTCATACTGTTAGTTGGATGTCCCCTGGGCCAAGTGAGCTGTTTAGTGGCTATGATAGAAGGTATCTAGTATCACGAATACCGGTATTTCAGGTCAGGTGATGGGGGAGTGAGCCCTTCTTCGAAAGTCGTCTAGCGTCTTTCTATATGTCGAGAACTTTGGCACAGTTAGTCTACCTCGCGACTGTGCTCGCGAGTAATTTACTGTACTCGTAGAGTGATCACTGCTAGAGGGGCTAGTCCGAGGCTAGAACCGAATAGGCGAGACAGCACTGCAACGGGGAAGGAAACCCGGGAGAGTAAGTGGATATTTTACGTTATTAGGGGTTTGCAGTAGCTGCTTGTAATTTGGTATCTTTTTAATGACTTCGCCAAAGGGGGCGAAGTTCCGAGTCAAGCAGTCAGAGAACGATGTCCACTTATGGAGACGGAGGGAGAAGGTGTATAGTGTGTTTTGTAGTTTGTTTGTTGAAAGGTGATTGCGGTTTTCTTCAGAGCAAATGTCCGCAGTTGTATTGTATAAGTAGAAGTTCACTGAGGTTGGCGCAAGAGGAAAGGAAGAGGAAGTATGTACTATACTAAAGAAAAGAATTAACCCACATTGTGGCCATTGTGGAAGCTCAGCCCCTCGGTTATTGTCCATTGTCTAACCCTCTCGCTCGTATACTGTACACTGGTAAGAAAAGTAGAGGTGTGAGAGACTCCTTATACGGTGTGAGGGAACCTACCCTTGGGCACAATACCACGCGGTCACGAGCTCTATAGAAACCTAACTATACCGATATCCCGGGGCACGTAATTGAGGGCATTTAAAAACACAGTTGCATTTCTGCCCCCACAGTACTCGAGTACTGGTACCTTGTGATATCGTGTTTGGGTTAGTTCCTGGTCCATAGCAATGGCTGCTTTTTGGACTGTTGTGCAATAAATACAAATGATGGATTGTCCATAAGAGGGAACTATGGTGATGACTTGGCGGCAGTGAGGGGAATATTTGGAGGCAAACCGGTTGCTTGGGAGTCCGGACGGGCTTCTACAAGCTCACGGTCAACCAAAACGGTGCCGATTTGTCGGTAAACGCCGGACTGTTTTACTTGTAAACGGCGACGATAGGAACATGACAAAAGGCAAAAACAAGTATGGCGGCCACAAGACAAAACTCTTAGTAAGTAGGGAAAATCTCTTTTTCGCGCTCGAACTAAAGTAATGATAAGGGCAGGAGTATATATGAAACATAGACGAGGTCACCTCATATCCTTCCAATTATCACCGCATATATCCGGTCTCTTCCAACAGACTGGACACTGTTATCCTTAAAAAGACAGGGCAAATATCGACTTAATGAATAGCGGGAATGAAGGTCAGGAAACGCGAGGGTATGGACAAATTCTAAGCAGAACACCAAGGAAGGAAGTGGGGGGGGAGGAAACGAAAAAAACATATATAAATCGCAAAACGCTAGCTGAAACCGGTAAAAAAACGCCGTTAGCGAAAGGTTTATTTATGGCACATTAAAATCGACAGGTGCTGCACGCACCAAAGCCTTACCCAGCAATTATTTACGGGATAGAAATAGGTCTTTTCGTGGAGAAGGGAGAAAGGAAACGAGAATAGCTAAAAGGCAAAGAACGGGAGACACGGTGGTAATATTGCGGCCGCCAATAAAAAGGACGGAAACGAGAATAACTAAACGGGAAAGAACGGAAGAGGCGGTGATAATATAGCGGTGCTCAGAAAAGTGAATGAAAACGAAGGAAACGAGAATAGCTAAAGGGAAAGGAACGGAAGGGGCGATAATGGGGCGGCCGTTAGTAAAGAGGATGGGAACGAGAATAACTAAACGGGAAAGAACGGAAGAGGCGGTGATAATATAGCGGTACTCGGAGAAGTGGGTGGGAACGAGGAAAACGAGAATAGCTAAGAGGAAAAGAACGGAAGAGGCGATAATAGAGCGGTCGTTAGTGAAGAGGATGGAAACGAGAATAGCTAAACGGAAAAGAACGGAAGAGGCGGTGATAATATAGCGGTACTCGGAAAAGTGGGTGAAAACGAGGAAAACGAGAGTAGCTAAAGGGAAAAGAACGGAAGAGGCGATAATAGAGCGGTCGTTAGTAAAGAGGATGGAAACGGGAGTAGCTAAAAGGCAAAGGACGGAAGAGGCGATGGTAATATAGCGGCCGTTAGCAAGCGAGAGGGTTGGTCGGGTGTTCGGGTAGGTGTCAGTTATGTCTAGAGTGTGCAAGCGCTTCGAGGGGCATACAGGAGGGGGTTGGAGCGGGGCGGAGGGTGTAGTTGGGGAGGGGTAATTTTTCGGGAACCTAGGGACATAGCCGTAGGAGCCTGGCATCCTATCCTGATCGCCGGGGTCTGCCGATGGGCATACTTGTTGGGGATCAAGGCGTGCGATGCCAGTATTAGGATCACCGGCTTTGAATTGGATCTCCACCACGGGCTCGTCTTCGTACCTAGCGGAGTGCGGGAGTGAGGACCGGCCACTGGGATCAGTCGTATCGGAGTCGGTTTTTTCCGATTCCCGTAAGATCCTCTCGATTCCGTCATGGCCTTTGGAAGGAGCGCACCACAGTGGTTTTTGACTCTTGTTTGGTGTGATGGTGTGGACATCATTCCTTTTCAAAATCAGATTTACTGCCCCCTCATACCCATTCACAGCGGCCCAACAGAGTGGTGTACGGCCATATTTTGTGTCTGCCGAATCCGGATTGGCATCCGCTCGTTCCAAGAGCATCTTGACTACCCCTTCATACCCCTTCCCGGCGGCCCAAGAGAGTGGTGTACGGCCATATTCGGCGTCTGCCGAACCCGGATTGACATCCGCTCGCTCCAAAAGCATCTTTACTACCCCCTCATGTCCGTTCTTCGCGGCCCTCAAGAGTGGTGTTTGACCATATAAGGTCTCTGCCTGGTCAGGATTGACATCCGTTCGTTCCAAAAGCATCTTTACTATCCCCTCATGTCCCTTCTCTGCGGCCCTCAAGAGTGGTGTCTGGCCACAGAAGGGCTCTGCCTGGCCAGGATTGACATCCGCTCGTTCCAAAAGCATCTTTACTACCCCCTCTTGTCCGTTCTCCACGGCCCTCAAG
>QLOI01003117.1:0-22989 GCA_003313605.1 Tuber umbilicatum | reverse complement strand
GTGTCCTCGCCGCCGTAATCCACCCATCCCCAACACTAACCCAGCCACTTCCCCCAAATGTACTCACAATCCGCTACACCCTCGAAAACCCTACCAACTACTTCCTAACCTTCAACGTGCTAATGGAAGCCAACGAAGCATTCGCCTTCTCGGGCCCTAAGCAGATCCTCGTCCAGCTATTGCCGAGTTCCAGAACTGAGATTGAGTATAGACTCTTCGTCTTCCCAGTTCCCAAAGAGAAGGATGTCAGATTCGAAGGGGAGGAGGAAGGTGGCAGGTGGATCAAGCCGGGCTTGAGAGTTGTGGACAGGTACTTCAATAAGATACTCAGAGTCTCGCCTGGGAGCGAAGGGGTAGGTGTTAGGAAGGCGGGGCTGGTGGTTTGGTTCAAGGATCCAGAGTAGGACCATCGGGTCCACTGGGGTGAGTCATGGCAGATGGGATACGGAATGAATCAGAGGATATGTGTCTGTTGAACGTGCTTTCTCCTGTGCTAGTGATGTCTGGCCCCCCTCTCCCTACTCCGCCTACCGAGCTTAGAAACTAGGCCTGACACCAGGCGTGTAAATCTCACGATATTTCACGATGCCTTCCGCCTCTCTTCCTCCTATGGCTGCTCACGTTTATTAATGTGAATCAACGCCCTCGAGTGAGATCAGAACCATCCCGAACCCGAACCCAACCATCTTCCCCTCCACTCCTAACGTTAGTAATATCATAAATATCTCAACTTGCTTACCGTAACCCACACAGCACCCGCCCACCCGCATCCACCCAGTCGGCGGCTCATATCACCGCATCCAAAAAAATGTTTCGACCGCATACACAACCCATCACAAAACACTCACATCCCGAATCACGTTATCAACACAACTGCCGGACCTACCATAGTCCAAACCTCACTAACATGCGCAGTTGTGCAACCCGTTCTGAGAAACAACACAATATTCGTCCCGCCCCCCCCCGATAGAGCGTGCGAAACGAATTGCGTGGGTCGGAATTAGGCCGCCCAGTTGCAAACGGGAACCCAAGGGATGGTGCAAAGGGGTGGTTATTTTTAAGGACTGCAGCTTCGATGCTGGTTACCGCGATCATGGCGAGATTGTGGTTTGATATTATGACATGACAAGTATGATACGGGCGCTGGCAGTTAGGCCTGTGAGTTTCCATTTTATTCTCTGCCGGGTCGGCTGTTAGGTGTTCGACGGATACGGAATGGTACCGGTATGCACTTGTGCTGAAGGGCCGCAGGCAAACACTCCTGAGAGCAGGGTGCGAATGCACACTGACAGTCAAATACTGTTTACGCACAGATTTTCTGCCATATATTTGCCAAGCCCTGTTTTTGGGTATGATAATATTATGAGTAAAAGGGAAGTCTTTTCACTTATCGGTTAGACATCTATCTAGCGCCCAAAAATACCCGAGTGGCTCGACCGGCGGGATTGAACTAGCCCCGGTATCGGGCGGTGCAAGCTCCCACTTCCCGCCTTGGCCTGTGAGAATTAGAATAATTAGACCTCTGTTTTGGACGTTAGAACTACCTCTCCTAACAAGGTCTGTTGTTATTTTTGTTTATTTTTATTTTGGGCCCCGTTTGGCCCACTATCCTCCACTACTACTCAGTATTTCCGGAAGTGAATGTAAGATGAACAGCACCATTTTTGGCAGGTATAGAAATACAAGGTCTTTTCTTTCTCAGTATTTTTTTTTCTTACTGCAGTATTTCTTGTAAACCTGTTACATATAACTGTGAAGATATAACTACTATTTTTACATAACTGCTACATTATTACATCAAGATACTAGGCATTAGGATACAGTTGATTTTTATTTTCATCAAGCTTTTACTCCTCTTTTTAGTGTATAATGTCATACAGGTGAATTCTGATCATACTTTTCTGCCAAAAAGAGAGGAGAACACTTTCTAATAACTATAAGGCTATGTTCAGTATGTAATCATAAAAAACTTTATCTTTCTGAAAATAGTATCTTCTTTAATACATAATGCAGGCTCCCTTGAAAACAAGGATTAATAGTATAGTTAAATAGCAAACATCTTACAGACTTGAAGTTGCAGCAGATTATTAGAAAAGGAGAGGTTAGTTGAAGGCCTATTGATTGAATAGTAGTAAAAATAGTAATATTGCAAAATTTTAATATAGCATGTCTTGTCCCTCATATTTTACAACATCACCCTCATTTCTACTGTTTAATTAATAAGTCCAATTAATTTCTTCTTCCCTAAGAATCTGCATGCCAAACGGCAATATATTCACTCTAGACAATATCATACTTGTTTTTCAGCAAAAATTGAGTTCCCTCCTTTTTTTTTTATGTGGCGTGCCAAACAGGGCCTAGTCTATCCATCCCGGTAGAACGCTAAGGGTAAATTGGAAAAAAAATTCGGGATGATTTCCCCCTTTATCCAAAGAGGGGAATTCTGGACGTCTTAGCGTAAGGTTCTAGAATTGCGGGATGCCGGTGGACCACCCCTAGCATGATACCATAGCTCACTATTAGACTGCAGAACACATAAAGGCCTCCAGTATCATAACTCATACAAGCATCACAACCAATAAGTTTCCGCCCTGCACTTAAGGCCACAATTCCTCACAGATGGCTCCGGAAGTAACGCTCTTCTAGTAGGAGCCCTCACTGCAGAGACCCGGGACTAGGGTTTACTTGTATGAACATGCAAATCCCCACGCTGCCGAAGCCTGCTTGCGCCAGCACACCTGAGAAGAAAGGCGCTTTTTGGCGGTTTGCAATAGCGAAGGTGGATTTCATAATAAGGTAGCATAGCCACAGCCACAGCACTCGAATCCACTAAATACCGGGATTGCAAAAGCCGGTTTGAGTATCGTGGAACGGGGGCTATGCTGCTGACGACGACCGCACTAGTCAGTAGCTAGGGGAATTTTCCGTTTTTGAGACATTGTGCATCGTGCCATCCCGTCTGTGCTCCCTTGAGGAATCTCACGCACGAGTACTATTACGGTACCGTGCCGGTAGGGTGTTGGGCTTGGGGGATCCGACTAATTGATGCGGGAGTAATCTACCGGGGGCGACAAACCCCTCGTGATGAGCTTCTGTGTGAAATTGCCACCTTAGTGGCGTGCGGGAGTGGAGGCGGTGAACCTGGAACATTTTGAACCGCAACGAGTGGTTGGGCGGTGGGTATAGATGCTCAGCTACTATTGTAAGTTAGGCGTGACAGACTAGAATGTGAAGAGATTTGGGGGGGTTCGGCGGCATTTTACCTGCCGGAGGGGTAAGATGTCTATGGAAATTTATTATAGCTGATGTTATGATACAAGAGTACGGTACTTAGCTCTACCGTTTACTGGAGTACCGGTACTCTATTCCCGCAGGGAACATGCGGTACGTCAAAGCATTAGCTTCAACTCCACTACTCGAGTACTCGAGTATGTGGCGGGTGCTCGAGTGCTCCGCACCACTCCAACATCCTCACCCAATAACTGCGCGCACCTCGCACCACATCATAGGATCAGACCCAATAAGTCCAATTAAACCAGCACACTAACCAGAGCTCAAGTTACCACAGAACCGAATCACCCTCATTTCCGGCCACCACACCAAAGTCCCAATCGTCGTCTGCGCCGAGCCCATATAATATTTCTGCCGCACACCGAATATTCCGTGCCCCAGGCCACTCCTCCCGCCTACTCCTTGAGCCCTAGCCACTTTTCCTTCCAGAGACTCGTAAACACCAACATAACACCTCTACTGGTGGGACCGACAGTCCAAGATATTACATTATTATAACCGGGGTCAGCATGCGAGCAATTTCTCCAATGGGATATTTATCAAGCTGAATACTGCCCAGGGGGCCTAATTACCCGAGTAGTCAGTATAGCCGCTGGAGATCTCGCACAAGTAGAACTACCAGGTAATTGGATGAGGTCGAGATGAGGTGCAGATATACACGGGGTAGATCGGAGTTTATTTTGAATCGTCCTTGTCTGAGGGTGTGTTCGAAATCGGTCTAGATTTCTAGGCTTTTGCTGCACTCGAGTGTAGTGCCAGATAAGTGGGCCGATTGGAAAGATATGGGTGGAATGATATCATGGATTTTTGAGCTGTGGGGGAGTGGGAGTGCAATTTGATAGATATCTGGTAGCGAACAGAACTTATGTGGCGAACCGCGTTGTATTCGTGATTAATCGTCCTTCAACTACGAGTGCTCTCATTGGCTTTCTCTGTTTTCGGAACTCGGGTTTACTGCACCAGAGCTCTTGAATTGAAGATTTTGCCAGAAACCCGGCTACAGCTAGAGCGCTAATACAACTACGATAGCTTTTCCAATTACCGGTATACAATACAATGTTAACATCCGCTCTATCAGTTCCCCCCTTTCCTTTTTTTCTTAGAGATGCACTAGCCCCGCTTTACGTTCCTCCATCAGCAAGTTGTCCAACTTGCGGAACCTCGTGGTATCCACCCTGCGAACTCATTCAATTATACACCATATACTGTACATACAGTACGTCTCAACATTCCAACATATATCTCCAATAAGCACCCAGACGCCCCTTCCAGTTTCCCAATTTCATCAAAACAAATGCGACGATCCGCAATCAATGGTCAGGGAAGATTCTCGAGCACATTCGGTGGTAGAAGCCAGCCACTGGAACGGTATCGCGCCCGGTCGAATGATCATTGATGACGATGGATTCTTCAACCGGACGAATCATGGGATATCACTCTGCCATACTCAGACTCCAAGGGAGCTAGGGTGATAAGCACAGATTGGGGGCGGAATTATACTCTCTCGCTTGGCGCTCATGAACAATTGATTATCCAAATGCAAACTCTAGCAGGCTATCAAAGCCAGGTAAACAGGACGCGCTCCTAACCCCCGAATATCGAAAGACAAAGCCAGCGACAACAAAGGAGCATGAACAACGCTCGACTGCACCACGGAAAGGCAACGGACAGTTGGCTAGTCTCACGCATCGTATCCGCGCAGACAGCCACTAGTTTGACTATTGGGCGACGTCAAGTGTGGTAGCGCGCACGCGACGATCCGACCAACGGCATCTTCCCATGAAAGCCATGATACTCGAGTACGTGGTCGGTGCCACCGCAGCACGCCTCCTTCACTTCCCCTGCAGCCTTTTCTCCGAAGAGTGCCTGCGTCACCAAAAGTGCATTAGGGTGCTACGGTAGACCGTGCAAAAAGCAAAAGGGAAGGGAAGGGACCCCCAGAGGAGGATAACTTTACCATAAGGAATCTGTGCACAAACACGGCTAATTTCGCCAGGCTCTGCTCGCCTCACAAGCTGTAAGACGCCTCCAGCTTCGATATCGGGGTTAGAAGAGTGAAATTGAAAGGTGTCGCGAACACCTCGGCACCATCGCCTTCCAACCCCCAAGCGAAAAACCCCGATTCGGACACTTGATTACTTATCTCCACGCCAAGAACTTGCGCTCCTTTTGGAATAACCAGCAGCTACAGGCGCTGGGAAAGGGCAAATGCATGCCACGAGTACTAAAGTGCGTCTTGGCAGTATATTATCGAGGTTTGGAGTACTCGTAGGATCGCCCCAATTTTTCTAATCCCTCGGCCGAGGTATGATAACTCATTCACTATTTTGTTTCTTCCCCCCACAGGAAACCCCAGGTCCTAGGAGCTAGAACCCCCTCACCTCTTGGGTTGTTGGCCGTGTTTCTAGGAGCCCAATTTTTTTTTCTTTCCTCTTTCAGAGGGGAAGCTGACAGGCATTGTTCGATTGTTGGGAATTTTTCCCTGGGTTCTTATCAACCTCGGCAGGATCACGAATCCCCGGGGGGGGGGGAATATCCACCCGCTCCACCGCGTTTGCTAGACTCCGGCCTCCGGGGTGTTGAAGTTACCGGTACCTTTGGTCTAGGCGTGGTTTTCCCAAGAAGGGAGAAAGAGAAAGGCGATGGTTATATTGAATAGATCTCCTGTTTTGGTGGGCAGAGTGTTTAGATGTTCTACATCGTTAATTCCATCTTTACGATACTTTCCTACTACTGCTGCTATTACTGCTCCCGCGTCACGATTTGCTACTACTAAATCTTTTGAGCCTGTTGGGAAATCTGCTTGTAGGTTTGCTCATTCCTGATAGCAAGCACCGACGCAAGCTAATAATCAGTTGCAGATCAAAAGTTCTCAGACAAAGTCAAAGAAGCAACATTCATACGTCCCAGTATCTGGTTGCTCTCAGGCGTTACCATAACCATCCTCACAAGCTGCAGCTACATAATGGCTGCACAGGGGTATATCGCCCTCACAGATGAGGAGACCCTCCAAGCATACACACCTACAGACCCCCAAGAGATAGAAGCAAACAACTACATCTCCAACCACCCACTCGTCACCTCACTGCGATCTAACCCCGCCTTCAGCGAAGCCCGACCGGCATTGAAAATCGCGGACAAATATAAACACCTTTCTTTCACCGCAGGCACACTTGCAGGCCCAGGAAAGATCGTAGTCCCACCCCTCACATTCGTAGAGGACGACGGAAAGAGCATTGTGCAGGTGTTCTACCTGGGTGAGCAACTATGCGGACATCCAGGGTACATTCACGGAGGTATGCTCGCAACGATATTGGACGAAGGGCTTGCGAGATGTTGCTTCGCAGCTTTACCAAACAAGATCGCAATGACCGCCAGTTTGACAGTGAATTATCGCAAACCGAGTCCCGCGGGGAGCTATGTCGTCCTGAAGGCGAAGACTGTGAAAGTTGAGGGGAGGAAGGCGTGGGTGGAGGGGAGGATCGAGACCCTAGTCGAGGAAGGCGATGAGGCGAGTGTGCTTGTAGAAGCTAGTGCACTTATGATTGAGCCGAAGCAGGCGGCGGTGAGTTCTCCGTTGCCTTTATCTGCTAACAATAGATAACACACTCGGATGAACTGTTCAACTGACGTACACAATTCACACATAACAGACACTCAAGAAAATCATCCCAGACAAAAGATTAGAAGTTAGAGCTTGAGATTCGCACGGCGAATGAACCAGTTGGCGGACAAGTGAGCGATAGAAGTTAGAAGAGATGATACCACCCTGTACTACACTTCACACATAGAGCGTAAAGCAAATAATAGATGTTGTCACGACAACATTGTATCGGAGATTCAGATGCCGACAATAGGCAAGGACCGCCGACACCTTCTACTGCAGGATATGCACACGACACGCGTATGGTGTGAATGCCCATCACGGCGAGCTATGCTGTGGATACGAAATTAGGACCCAGGATGTTTAACAGCGCAGCCGCGATCCCTACCATACATAGATATACGCATACGTGATATCATATTTCCCAATTCTCAAGTACAATGCCGTGAAGCTGCTGCTCATCCAAAACATTTCACGGTACAGCCCAGCCAACTGCGCACGCCTACTATCAAGTAATGCCTAATATAATAATCTTGTAGATCGAATACAATAACACGCAACCACCGAACAATCGAATAGTCCCCCCCCCCCTCCACAGCCTCTATCAGAGCCATCATAAACAAACCCATGGTCCGATCCAAGCACAATTTCGTTGTCTTCACTTGCGCCCTCCCGCACAGCACCATGCAGGGGTCTCCTTCCCCACCTTCATCCATCACCCCACAATTCGCCATTCAAAACTGAAACAGGATAACCACCATCCCTCCCACCCTTCTAATTCTAGAAAGAAAGAAAAGCTAGCACCCACACCCCATCGCGCAATACCGCACTTGATACGTGGTTCCAAATACTCTCACTGCACGCGCAGGCGGCAGGTCTTGGCATGCATCTGAGAAATTCACCGATTCACTGCTGTACGAGTCGCGGTGCGGGGCTTAAGGTTGGAAATTCACTATCGCGAGTGCATTTCGAGCTGGGCTTGGCGAGTGCGCAGTGGGTGACTACGGTAGGAGTTTGTACCCGTAGAGCACGGTACGTAACGGACCTTAAAAGTTGCCCCACAATCGGTCATTCTCCGTACAGTACGGGTCAGTATCCGGGAAGCCGGCGTACCCCCTCCCTCCCCGTCGAGGCGGCCCCCCTGTGGCGCCGGAGGAAGGGAACTCGCCCCAGGCGGAGCGGCGGCAACCCGCTGATTCGTCGAGTGACGGTTCGTGTGTGGATCTCTGTGATTTGTGGGGCGTTGCGCTCTCCAGATATTTGTGATTGGTTGGGTGTTGGATGATCTGTTTTGAAAAACCTGATCTTCAGAATATGCGTCGTGTGTCGTTTGGGTTTCCCCTCTCGGTTAGTTGGTTCGGGGAATCTCCTTTGTGGTGTTCCATTTTCCATCCTTGAAGGGGGCTGTGCTCTTGATGTGTCCTGTATTCTCCTAATCTTCCTACACCCTCTTTTCCTCGGGGGGGGAATTTTGGATTGCAAATGATAATAGCATTTATGCAGTCTAGATGTGTCATAAAATATCACTCGTTGGGAGGTGTGAGGAGGTTTTGCTGGCCCTCTGGGATGGGGATGAAACGGGGGGCATGTGGGGTGGGGTGGTGGGTGACAATATGCTGCGAGGTAATGTGGGTAGGTAATGCCATGTAAATCAATAGGTCGTTGTGTACCCTATCGTGTAAACCCCACGGACCACAGGAGTTCGGTTTTGAATGTTCCAGCTGCCCAATTGCTTTCACAAAGCCGAGTGTAGCCTTCTTTCTCACTCGCTACGCATGTACTGTACCTAAATATACCTCGGAACTACGAGGGGGGGGGAGACAAAACGTGTATCCGAAGAATACCAGGAGTTTCCATACCTTACCGGCATACTGACCTCATAGCCTAAACCTGAAACAGGGACAGCAGGCAGGCAGGATAAGTATCTTGTGATATCCTCGTGCGTGGATGGAAGTGGCACGAGGAGGGAATCGGGCGTGCTGGCTTCGTGGGTGTCTACCGCTATTAGAATGTAAGGGAGGAATGGGACAAGAAATGGACCTAGTTGATGAGATTGAGCTGTGATGGTCCATGATTCAGATCTTGGCAGTCCGAATGCCAAAACCTTATTTCAGCCGCGGAATGTTGTGGTGCTTTGCTGTGTCGTAATCGAATAGGGTAGGAGGAGGTAATTACAAGGTACCACCGGGACGCTAGACTGATGGAAGGAATTCTTGTAGCCTTGTTTATTGTTGCAGGGTGCGATACTCCTATCGTATCGCTCGGGATCGATCTTCCCGCTACCGCCCAGTCCGAAGGCGCACAGATAATATCTTCTCGAGTATCGCAGGCGGCTCTCGGAGGTTTAGCTAACCATTTTGGAGCCCTAACAATTGTGCCACTGTGTACCCACTCACCGTACCCGCAACCATTCTCCAGTCTCCTGCTTTCTGCAGCCGCAATGCACAGCATCGTGCTCGTCTCGTTTCACTTCGCTCCAATCACAAGATTGGATTTTCCCCTTCTGCGAATTTTTACCCTCTCCCGTAAAAATGCCCCTGCGAGAGAGAGGTCTGATTCGGGCAATTGTTACCCCCTCCCTTCGGGTCCCCGATTGTAGTACGGTACTTGTACAGTACTGCACCGCACCGCACCGTACCGTAGAATGTTATCTACGTGTTAGGCTGGTATTGTGCGGATCTTTCCTTTATAAAAATAATTTTCCTGCGAGCAGGATTTCCTCGAGCGATGAGCGGAACAGCTTGCCGGAAAGGGAGGAATCCTTGGCAGGGGGAAGGGGGTCTTATTAAAAACATTGGTATGCTGATTCAATTTTGTCCTGTGAGATTCCTCGAAAAGAAAAGAATAATAATTTCAATTCCGCTGGGGNGGGGGGTTTCTACGAGTAGACCGATATTACTGTGCTGGGGCCGGCGACCCCTATTTAACTTGTGGTCGGTTTGTGGCGCGGGGCGTGGGGAAAATATGTATGATATACCGGTATGATACTCGAAATAAGTATCATCAGGGTTGTTGCTGGATGTGCACCGGTAGGTGGGCAAATGGGTGAGTGAATGAATGAGGATGGTATGATATGCTCGGAGGAATGGGGGTTGAGGTCTGCACTGAGTAATGAGGGTTTCCGTCCATCCTCTATTGATTGCTCACGGTAAACGCGGGCAGCGGGTCCCAGTGTCTCCTTGGTTCTTGGAGAGTGCCGGTAGAGTACTGAGTAAGGAGTAAGGTATCATACAAGTGCTCGAGTACCGTGCTCGTATGATACGGTGGTTGATCTCGGGATGTTGGCGGTGAGGAAGCGGACATTGCGCTGGTGTCTCTCTTCCTTTCCTCCTTTCCGTTTCTTGGCTCGAGGAATGGCTCTTGAGGCTGTTTTACCGGCACTGTATGGTATATGACGCTTCTGCTTCTGTAATGATGAAGTGTTCACCCTTTTTTCTTCACCCCCAGCAACTCTACGGTAGGCTCTAGGTCACGGTTTTTTTTTGTGTTTGTTGTTATGTTTGAGGCTGGGTGGTCTCGTGATATTGATGTACCGGTACTCGATAAGAGCGGGGATCAGGTTACCTAACTCATGTCACTCTCCCCGAGGTACCTTACGAGTACGGTACGTGGTCCACCCGCCATTATCTGTGGCGGCTGGACTCCGCCAAGTCGAGCCAAGGAAAAAAAAGTAAATAGAATCTATACACACGGAGGGGGCTCCGTTCCTCTCCTGATACGGATTTTAATTAATTCGACCGGTTTTTAAGTGTTGTTTTATTGCTTGTCTTTTCATAGTGTCGTCATGAAGCCCTCCATTTTCGAACCCTTTTCCAGTGCCTTGAGAGTACCGTACTTGTAGACTTCTTTTTTGCTTCCCTCTGCTACTCGAGTAGGTAGGGATCGCATGCTTTTTCCCTGGGACCTTTGAGCTCGGCCCAGTTTGGTGAATTAAGCGAGGCGCTAGAGTTTTTCCCACCGTTGAAACCTGAATACCAAGACATTCCCATGCCAGACGTCGAACGTATAATAATACCGGTCTCATCCCTCTGGGGTTGGGGCTGTGCTCACAATCTGTCAGAAATTCAATTCCTGGTCTCACGCCTTCCTGGACGCCTGCGAGTACTGATAGGGTTCATTTCCTGTGTCTCTTTATCCAGATTTTCTCCTCCCTTGAACTATCCCTCACGCATACCTGCCTCTTCTCAATCCTCCTCACCTACCAACTCATGCTCCTCTCAAAGTACTGCCATTGAACCGGGATAATGGAAAGGGGCAAGCAGTAGGGCAAGTCTGTTCTGTGGTCCTCCTTGGCTTCTTTTTTCCTCCTTTCTTTTTCCTGGCCAGCACTTAACAGGCTCGAATCTCGAATCGAATTCTCTCCTACCGGTACACCACTCTTTTTTTTTTTTTTTGTTCATCCGCCTCCTACACATCGTCAGTCGTCCGTCTTTACACGTCGTTCTTTCGGAGCTGTTGGTGGTACTGAACCGCCCCTCGGTGAACAGCCATAATAATACCCTCCCCCCCCTCCCCCTTGCAGTTCTCAGCGTTTTGGGATTGACTCCAAACACACCCTCTGTGCTGGGCAGAGCTTGCCAGGTCCAGGCTCTTGCTTGCTTACACGAAAAACAAAAGAAAGGCCGGTTTGTTTGCCAACGGTTTCCTACTGGGTTCCGACATACAACTTCCGAAAATTAACCGGAGGCAGACAATTCGACGACTGCGCTCTTTTTGCTTTCCTTCTATTCGCACCTTATAACTCTGATTGGGTTTTTTCTTCTTTGGCGTCTGGGACCGAGTATTGCTTGCTTCCGGTGGCTGGTTGTAGCTCGGTGTTAGGCTTATCTCTCCCTCTGACTATCTTCGGTCTACATTTCTCTAATGTCAATGGGGGAAGAAGGGGTTGATCTACCACAAATATCAGAAGGTGGCCCACTGGCACCTGAAAGTGAGAGAGCCCCATCTGTGGCAATGATTGATAATAATAATACAGTAAGTCGATCTCTACTAACATGTGGTTACGAGCAATTGTTATTGTTATCCTTTTGGTCATATTTTTGCACTTTCTGACTGTTTACTGTTTACTATGTTCAGCGTGACAATAAATCAACGAAAATCCAGAGCGATAGCGGGTTTCTGGCAGTTCCTGGGACTCGTTCGCGCGGGAACTCCAGCGAGGCCCCCTCGTCTGAGGGAGATGTGACTCTTGTCCCAGGTCAACCCGTAGTTTCGGGCGAGATGGCGGCTGATAGATCACTTCATGAGGATGAGGACCCTCTCAGGCCTTACAAGTCGGGTGATCCCGAATTTATTGTTGAGGATAATACTTTTGCGTTCACTCCTGGCCAGCTGGGGAGGCTATATATGCCAAAGAGCCATGCGGCACTGAGAGCCTTGGGAGGTCTTCGGGGGTTGGAGATTGGCCTGCGGACCGATAGGAAAGCTGGTTTGAGTCTTGACGAAACATCGCTGGATGGAAGGGTCACGTTTGAACAGGCAGTTAATCATCAGGCGGGGGATGGCGGAGAGCGTGATTCAAGGGGGGGCCCCCTCGCGCCTACTACGACAGGTGGGACTGTGCGTGCGGGGAATTTGAAGAATGATGCTTTTAATGAGAGAAAGCGTGTTTTCAAAGATAATCGACTACCCGTAAAGAAAACCAAGAACATCTTTCAGTTGATGTGGATCGCTTTTATGGATAAAGTATTACTCTTGTTGTCGGGTGCGGCTGTAATTTCGCTGGCATTGGGGCTGTATCAAACATTTGGCGGTCAGCATAAGAAGGATGAAGGTGCTAGTGTCGACTGGGTAGAAGGTGTGGCTATTATGGTGGCTATCATCATTGTCGTTGTCGTAGGAGCCGGGAATGACTACCAGAAAGAGAGGCAATTCGTCAAATTAAATAAAAAGGTAGAGTCCTTTTTTCTCTCTGGAAGTCTTGCAAGATCCCACTAACACGACATTTTATGACCTGTAGAAAGAAGATCGCGCTGTCAAAGTTATCCGGTCTGGCAGATCTCTACAAATATCTGTTTTCGACCTGCTTGTTGGTGATGTTTGTCATATGGAGCCTGGTGATCTCATCCCCGCGGATGGTATCTTTATCTCAGGCCACAACGTCAAGGCTGACGAGTCTTCTGCTACCGGTGAATCGGATCAAATGAAGAAAACCGCTGCTGACGAGGTTATGGCCAAGATTGAGGCTAATGATCCTGGGACTCACAAATTGGATTGCTTCATTGTATCTGGGAGCAAGATCCTTGAGGGTATTGGCACTTTTATGGTCACCAATGTTGGTGTTCACAGCAGCTTTGGTAAGACCATGATGGCATTGAGAGAGGAAACCGAGGCTACGCCTTTGCAAATGAAGCTTAACAACTTGGCTGAAGCGATTGCCAAGCTTGGCGGAGCGTGAGTTATTAGTATTCCCGCCCCTATGCCTAAATGCTGATAATTGCCTCAGCTCCGCGTTACTCCTCTTTATCGTTCTCTTGATCAAGTTCCTAGTTCAGCTTAGGGGCAGTGATGAGACACCCTCTGAAAAGGGCCAGAAGTTTATGCAAATTCTCATTACGGCAATCACCGTTGTCGTTGTTGCTGTGCCGGAGGGACTTCCGCTTGCTGTTACACTTGCCTTGGCTTTTGCAACAACTCGCATGCTGAGAGATAACAATCTTGTCCGTGTCCTACGCGCTTGTGAGACAATGGGAAACGCAACGACAATTTGCTCCGATAAGACGGGTACACTCACCCAGAACAAGATGAGTGTGGTGGCAGGGACTTTGGGGACGGCTGCCCGTTTCGGTGACAAGAGCCCCACGTCTTCAATCAAGGGGGATTCGAAGGACCAGTTGATCGCCGCGGATTCTCGGGAAGATGTTTCAATTGCCGAATTTGTTTCTATGTTGTCCCCCCTGGTTAAGGAACTTGTGCGCCAGTCAATTGTTATCAACTCTACGGCTTTTGAGGGTGAGGAGAATGGCCAAATGACTTTTATTGGATCCAAAACTGAGACTGCTTTGCTTGGATTTGCGCGAGATTTCCTAGGCATGGGACCAGTCAGTGAAGAGCGTGCTAACTCTGAAATTGCTCAACTAATCCCCTTTGATTCCGGAAGAAAGTGTATGGGTTCTGCTATTAAGCTACCTGACGGCAGATATCGTATGTTCGTCAAGGGTGCCTCTGAGATTCTTTTGGCCAAGTGTACCCGGATTGTTAATGACATTTCGGCGTCGGAGATATTGGAATCGCAACTCACGGAGGAGAATACGCGGGCTCTGAACCAGATTATTTCAAACTACGCCAACCGTTCTCTTCGTACCATCGGCCTGATCTACCGCGATTTCGCTTCCTGGCCCCCAGAAAAGGCACGAACAGTAGCTGATGATCCATCTCAAGTTGAGTTTGATGATGTCTTTGCGGATATGGTTTTCCTGAGCGTCGTTGGTATTCAAGATCCTCTTCGTGATGGTGTTCCGGATGCTGTGTCTGAGTGCCAAAAGGCTGGTGTCTTTGTTCGCATGGTTACTGGTGACAACTTGATCACTGCAAAGGCTATTGCGACTGAGTGCGGAATTTATACCCCCGGCGGTATCGTTCTGGAGGGACCCAAATTCCGACAGCTCTCTACATCGCAAATGGATGCCATCATTCCCCGTCTACAAGTACTCGCTCGTTCCAGTCCCGACGATAAGCGAATTCTAGTTCGCAGACTCAAAGAGCTCGGCGAGACCGTTGCGGTGACGGGTGACGGAACTAACGATGGTCCGGCTTTGAAAATGGCAGATGTCGGTTTCTCTATGGGCATTGCTGGAACTGAGGTAGCGAAGGAGGCCTCCGCGATCATTCTTATGGACGACAACTTTGCCAGTATCGTTAAGGCCATTATGTGGGGAAGGGCTGTCAACGATGCCGTCAAGAAATTCTTGCAGGTGAGATTTCATGATTTATGCCTATAAATAGCCAAACTGATATTTAGTGATAGTTCCAACTTACTGTCAATATCACTGCGGTACTTCTAACCTTCGTTTCCGCTGTTGCTTCTGGCGATGAGAGTTCTGTCTTGAGTGCTGTCCAACTCCTTTGGGTCAACCTTATCATGGATACTTTTGCTGCTCTTGCTTTGGCTACTGATCCCCCTACTCGTGTAATCCTTGACCGAAAACCTGATCCTAAGTCGGCGCCCTTGATCACTATTACCATGTGGAAGATGATTCTTGGCCAGGCTGTCTATCAGCTCGTTGTTACGTTCATTCTCAACTTTGCCGGTATGAAGATCTTGGGTTATTCTACCGACCCTGAACTCAAGGAGCATGACCAACTCGAAACATTGGTCTTCAACACTTTCGTATGGATGCAGATTTTCAACCAATACAAGTAAGTTCTTGCTTTCTTTTCTGTTGAAGTGATATTAACATATTTATAGTAATCGCCGGCTCGACAATAAGTTCAATATCTTTGAGGGCGTCCAGAACAATTGGTTCTTTATTGGTATCAACTTTGTAATGGTTGGTGGACAGGTTATGATTATTTTCGTTGGCGGCAAAGCGTTCGGTGTTACCGAACTCAACGGCGTCCAATGGGGTATCTCGATTATTCTCGGGGCCATCTCAATTCCTGTGGCTGTAATCATCAGGTTGATTCCTGATCAAGTCTTCGCTAGAATCCTGCCCGACTGGATGAGCAAGAAGCAGAATGGCAACATCTATCTCCAAAACCAGGATCGTTTCCAATGGAACGAAGGAATCGAGGCTGTTCGTGAAGAGCTTGCGTTCCTCAAGATGGTTCGTGGTGGTCGTCTTAACCAGCTCAAGTTTAGCCGCCAGAATGTGAAGCAGAGCTTCTCGCACATCTTCCGTCGTGGCGTATCCGAAAGTGAAATCCATACTACTGAGGACGGCATTCTTCCGCCACCTTCTCCAAGCTCCCAGCGTCGCAGACGATCGAGGTCGAACTCGGCCTTCGCTGCAGCTGCTATGGTGCCTTCTATTGTGGCTGGTAGTATCGGTGGTTGGTCACCCATTGAAAAACCCAGCGAGGAGGGTGCGACAAGGTTCCCATCTCGCGGGGAGTCTCAAGACGGAACTCTAGCTCCTCCATCATCGAATCCTAATGATAATATCCGAGAAAACTCATCATCCTCAAGCAACGAGAAGACTCTTACCCCTCCGAAGATTTAATGTACATTTAACCGATTTTCTCTCTCGCATCGCTATTCATACACACTCGCGGTTATCAGGCAGCCAAGGGAGTAAGTTTGGTGTTTTTTGTTTTTTTCCATAGAATGGGGATAGGTTGGTGGGATGGATCCAAAAATGTTGCCTGTTTCACTTTCCCTTCCTTTTCAAAGTGCATCCGTCATAGCACCGTCTAGGCTTAACTCTAACAGTGGTAGTTCCCTGTCTGAAGCTAATATCAAAAGCACGGGAAAAAGGGGATCAAGTGTGGTATCGATTTCGGCTTTGGATGTTCCAACCCCATCTCCCCGTCCTCTACTTTTATTTTTGTGATGTTTGGTCCTCCTTTCCTTGCCACTTTTTAATTTCCATAGCATAATCTTTTTAGTCGGCGTTTGTTTACCCACTATCGTTTCATCACCGTCGCCGCGACAGCCTACATATATACTTACCTGCTTGCCTGTTCATTACATTTTCTTTTCTTTTTTCCTTTCAAAAACAGCCCCAGTTGGAGGCCACAACAAAAAAGGGGTTTTACTTGCGGTGTTTTTGCATCTTTATTTCTTTCGTTCAGGGCTTTTTTTCTTTTTCTTTTTCCATCTTATTCTGGAAAAAGGGTACTCCTTATGGATATGACACATCTGGTAGTTTCTTTTGTATTATATACATAAACCTTTTGACTGTCTTTAACTTTATGATGGTGTTGATTGGATTGAACCAAGCTAGCTTAGATGGGATGGGGGTTGTAAAATTATTTGCAGGGGAGGTTGTGTATAGCATAACTTACTATTTTTTTTATATTTTTTCTGTTTTTTTAATAATAGACTTTCTTTCCTCCACTGGGAAGGCTAGTTTTGCGGCTATACCGGTACTGTACAGTTTTGTCCAGTCGTGTCCGGAAAGCCCTCGTACCCTTGCATAGCAACAGATAATACCCAGCACCCCACCCACCATGGAATCTTTTTCAATAAATTAAAAAACATGCAAATGAAATAATGATTATTTTCACTAGTATGAGTAGAATTATATCTACTAACAAAGTTGAAATAAGCTAGGTTTACATTTCTCTATATTGAAACTAGAAACTATCATTTTTGGAGCAAAGTTCTAACAAAAACTTCCTATTTTATAATCCAAGCTCAAAAATATAAATAAAAGAATTAAGAGATGCAAAAAAGAGTGTCAATCCTTGGAATGATAGAGCTTTTTTAAATTATACTAGGTGCAGTATAAATATCTGGGTTGCTGTCAGAGAGTAGATATATCTATACAAATTAAAGTATGAGAGGAAAAGTATTAGACATAAAGAAAAGCTATTTCTTATTTTTGATTGTTAATTAATAGATATTTGCATTTAAAAGTTAAGAACTACCAAGGAGCATTTTTTGATTAAAATGCCCTGCTCAAGAAATCCTAATTCAATTATTAAATTTTCAAGGAAGCCATTACAGATACATCATATTCTAATTCCCAGCTATCCGGATATCTTATTTAATGTTGAACGATTGTTACTATAATTTATAAAGGTAAAAAATGTTATATGAGGTTCATTTTATTTATCACATTTTAGTCCATCTTCAAAAATAGTAGTCCGCAAACTGGATTTGATGAATCTATTTATTAAATTGTAGATATAGGGTTCTCCAATGTTCACTGAGTTGGACTGGTCAGGGGTGCGAGGACTTTCCGGACACGACCGTCCATACAGTCCACTAGCATCGTGACTGCAACTCAATATAATATCGCCTCCGCTTAGGTTTCGAGCTCCCTGAATTTGAAGCCGAGAAATGACCGCGACCGTAACTGGGTTGGATAATCTATATCTTTTGGAGAAAGTGAGCGTGAAGTAAGCATGAAGAATTCAAGCGTGGGGATAAATATTCGATTGGAAGTAGTGAAATATGGGTGGGTATTCTGATTGGTTGTGAGATGAAAATAATCGCTCAGTAGCTTCCGTAACTTGACACATTTTGTGTATGATACCGGCGTTTATAAAAAAACCAAAAATTTGAGAAGGACACTTCACCGTATAAAATCAAGATTCTTGCACACCTGTGGATTGAATAATAATGGTCAGAGGTTTAATGGTCGTCGAGATACTTCGGTTTTAAATTTGCTGTCGCAAAATGCTGGTAGTGGATTATAACTGGCTGACTTAAATTACCGGAGGGCGTTTTCAGCGCGACTTCGGTCGTCTGCCCGAGCTAGGAAGGAAGTTGCGGAGGAATTGAAAAAAGCTAGCCACAACTGATATTGTTTGAGAGATGAGGGGGGGGGGGGCACCTGTCGCCTCCCGCTTTCACTTGGATACGAGGTGGGATTCTTCTTTACGGTATTGAGTTGCTGGAGGCGGTACACTCATGATATCGTTTCTTCCGAGTGGGCGGTTTAGATATAGAGTTCTAAAGGGTCGGAAAGTGAAATTCGGGGAACTGTTTCACGTGTAGGCAAAGATTTGGTTTGGGTTGCTGATGCGAGTTTTGGGTTTTGTTGATACCTATGGCCATCGAGCATCAGTATGGGTTATATGCTGGGATTAATCTTGGGCGCCGGGTGTATGCGGGTTGAAGCAAACGACTTGATCGTATGAGAAAAAAATGTGCTGTTATTGAACCAAAAGATACTAAGGGTTCCTGTAGGATCAGCGGCGGTTCATTCACCGCTCCCCTCTGTTGGAGGACTGTTTCTCCTTTCGTGCTGTAGGGAGCGGCTCACTGCCCAAGTTCTACACAAGATGTCACTCGGTATTTCTTGGTTAACCCAGGTGAATATTAATGACATTTTGTTTAAGAGATTATAGTGGATACCTTTCAGCATTCTTTTCCCTGCAGCTACCCTCTTCTATTCAACCGATTTGATATACCACCACGGCCCCTATTCTTCTCAACGACGAACCAGAATAAACTCTAGTCGAGAAACCCCGCCTCAGTCCACTTCGCGGTTTCAAAGCTGAGTATAGAGGTCATGACAGGGTGACTATAAAGGCACATCTGGCGCTTAGGAACTGTATCACCTATCCAATCGTTCAAGTTAGGCACAAGGTTGGCTAGACGTAGCGTGGAACCGGAAAGAATGAGGTTGCTAGGACTTAACCGAAGCCTAATGAGATGCGCTCTCAGACTCGAAACGCGAAAAGTTGGGGACCCCAATGTTTGGGGAAACAAGGTGTTTCAGGGTATGATAGCAATGCAGACTCCCATTCACGCAGAGCTAATCATTACTTCTAGTTACCCACCAACCTCGCTAAAACCGGCATACCGATCACTCCACGAGGTCTGGAGATCGCCTAAGTCTAACAAGTCGGGAAACAAGACAATACATCTAGCTCCCCAATTAATCGCCCTAACTCCGAACCCCTCAACTCTTCCTAAATACTAAAAACAGGAAATTCCCCCTTAGCAAACTAACTAGATACTTAACTCTAACTCTAGCTTCTGCCTGATCGAGATCCAAACTTTTTGGCATTGCATTGGTTATTCCTGGGCTTTTTCATACGATCACTCCGCTAATCATATGCTACAGATACGGTGAGCGTGTGGCGAGCTATTTACCTACTCCTCAAACTATACGAGGTATGGCACACTAAACCTGAAATACGTTTATTGGACTCTCAAGGGGGGGCATTGATGGGCCACGCCTACAGCGAGATATGGGAGGAAGTAAAGGTTGCTTTGGGGGGAAATGTACCAAATATGCTGTTAATTCGTAAGCACCTTCTATGCGAGTACCATGGAAATTAGCAAAGATTTCTTAGAAGACGTTCACTAGAGACTCTAAAATTAGGCAGATTATTCTAAGCTTCCTGGGAAAGCACAAGCTTAAAGACCCGACACCCCGACCCCGTTCTCACTAAATATATCTGGATGGAATCTGCTATGAGAAGAAGGCAGCACCCCAAACTCCAGATTTTACCTTTCATAATGAGGCTCAGATATCGCAATTCCAGCTCACTTAGCACAGTCTTTAAACCCGATTAGAGCAGGAGATTTTAAGGCACTTTGAAGTTCGCTTCGTCCTCCGTCCCTATTCATATACGATGTCCACGGTGGCTCATACCGTGATGTTATGCCTCCAAGTGGGGGCCTATGGCACTTGCACTGATGACATCGCAATATCCGCAGGTTCTATGATAGCCTATGGTGCCCACCCGTCTGTCCTGCCGCTCGAAGTATTCGCCGGTAATACTTACATTCATCATTCAATCGGGAAAGGAATTTAAGACATGCAGCCGGGTGGTGCCCCCGCCCCTCACAAGTGTTCGGATTCCGAGTTGCCATGTAGTACCACATAGCCGGATGGGTGATTATAAAACCTATTTTTAAGGATTGCACATCTTAGTAAACACTAATGGTTTTTTTTATCCTTAGTTGGGGTGGCGCTTCAACCGGAACACAAATATGATAGGCCGTTCCACCTATCATCGTTGGCTTCACCACCGGAACTCGTTCTCTTATTACAAAACAAACAGCACATACGGTAATCGCGATCGTACGGCATATTATTGTTGTGCACTGTGCCCCGCTCGAGTACGATACTCAAGCACCGGACGGCCACCTGCCCTGCGAGCACCGTACAGCACGAAATACAGAGAATACGGTGCGGCGCCCCCCGGGAAAGACTCGGTACCTGAACGGCTTTTAATCCGCGCTCCTCGTTCTATCCTGAAGCTAATTGCGACCCAAGGTTCGTTATCATTCTCACTTATATTGCACTGTTTTGCAATCCATCCGTGAGGAAAAAAGGAACAAAAAGCACTAAGTGAAACCACCATGTAGCCTCAGTGCCTACTTGAGTCCATCCCCGGGCGGACAGAAATCATACTCCTCAGCTCTGTACTTGCACGGTTATCGCCGGTAGTTGATCATTCACACCAAGCGGCCCGGAAGAACCGAGCAACAGTTGAAGTAGCACAATATGGCAAATTACACAACTAGGGACAGGACAGCGGGTAATCCGTGTGTGCTATTACCGTCTTCATACAAAATTCGCCCGAGCTGCTGCTGTAACCCTCAACCCGTTCTGGAAGCTGGGCGGCTGCAGGTGAAGGGGCTATAGGTATCCAGGATGATACCAACGTCACAGCCTGTTCCCGCGTCGCGAGATTGTCGAGCCGCGAAAATTGGAAGTCTTTGCAGTCTGATTGGTCGAGGTTCGTTTGGTGCCTATCTTCTGTGCGGGTACTTGCAGTGCGAGACTCTTGCGACGCTGGAGTAGACCGTAAGGTGAGATGAAGTCTATTTAATCGAGGCGAACAGGCAGGTGCCACTACACTGGATGTGCCCATAAAAATCGGAAAAAATAGCCCTTGTCTCCATAGAGATTGTATCGTATGGGATCAGCGGAAATAGTTTTCCGATTCTTACCAACTCACCCGAGTACAGGAGATGATTCGGCTGTAGTCTTGGAAGCCAAGTATTAGGGATAATGTGTTAATATGATGCGCAGATTACCAGTTCGTACTCGAGTATAACAGGATTAGTAGGTCTTATTGCACATGCTCAAGGCCCCCTAGAGTCGTGTTTAGACTAGATTGGAGGGCGGGGGGCCCCGGGAAACTTTGTCTGCTGGCCATCAGACAGATATTCGCGGGATGCGGGGTTTGTGACAAGGAAAACAGATCAGTTGAACGTCACGGGGAAGAAAGGGCACTCACCGGCCACGTACTGTACACACAACTTATAAAGAGAATTCAAGATCTAATAATATCAAAGCCCTGCAGCATCACACGGATATTGTGGGGTAAGTTAGCACAATGCCCACTCTTCAATGCTATTCAATACATGCGAATCATCCCCCCCTTCCTCCCCCAAATAACATCAACTCAGACTCGCTCTTCCACCATGAGGCGTGAGCACTCGTCATGCAATTAAGCAGGCTGGAGTTCTCAATGACAGTACCTCGCATTCAGACATCATGACGTGAGATCCCTTCACCTCCTGCAGTTTTTTTTTATAGATCTTCACATTGATTACCTCTCTCTACTTACACTTCAGTCCGGTACGGTAGAACTGAAAATATTTGTATCTATTGTACTAACTGCAGTGATAGCGAAGTAACAATGATGAACTCAATATATATCTTGAAGACTTTAGATTAATCCAAGCTTGCGCGCTCTTTCTAACAAGAAGGCGGTTTTTTTGATTTAAATCATACTTCATTATTTTTTAACTAGGTCAAGATGTCGCATACAGCAAGCTAAGCTATGGCGTAAGAAAACCTATAAAACAAACTAATAAAACACTACGAAATCCTCCATCTTTCCCAACAAGATTGCCCTATGACATATAAAACTTATTTAAGAAATATCTCAAACATGCACCCTAAGCGGTGACTAACAACAAAAAGTATTCTATAAAAACTACCCGAAAGATCAATCCTAATCCCGCTATGTTTTTCCGAAGGGTATTTTGTGCATTGCGTAAGGGTTTTCGTAGGTTCCAGGGCCCAGGGGCCCAACCTAGTCAGAGTCCGAGGAAACTGGAGAGAGGGGGTAACCTGGCGGGGTGCTGCGAGGAAGGTATGGGGAGGCTGGTGGAGAGAGGGTCGCAGGGGGTGGTGAGCCGGGGAGGCGAAACCCCGTATTTGGCGGGTAGTTCAGGCGCGCAGCGTGAATGAAGGAGCGAAGTTCAAGTAGGAGGGGGACCGAGGTCCAAAGTGGGGCGTCCCTGTTGCATGACTTAACTGAGGGCATGTGGGTGGACCGGAGGGCTTGGGTGGAGGGGCAGAGGAGCATGGCGTGTTCCATGTCTTCTGGGTCGGAAAGGCATCTTCTGCAGGTTGGGTCTGTCTCAGCCGAGGACCAGGTGGGGTGGGCCGCAAGGTAGCTTTTGCCTGAGCGCATCTGGTGTATGCGGCCAGCGGTGAAACGGTCTAGTCCCATGAAAGGATGGGGGGACGTGGTGGGCACAAAGACGTATTCTTTGGGAGTGTCGGGGT
>QLOI01003114.1:0-19961 GCA_003313605.1 Tuber umbilicatum | reverse complement strand
GCCCCGATGGGGGCTACAGCGTTGGTTTTCCCAATATTGATGAACGGGTGGAGATCGTTGCGGTCATGGCTCATCACTCGGTTTGTGTACTGTGGGTGTTGTTTCCGGCAGGTTGTGTATCATACCGAGCTGGCCCGGGCGTCAAGGGCCGGGCTCGTGAACATAGCTGGGATATTGGGGGCTGAGAATACGTTGCCAAGATCCCTCCTGTGTTCACTCCGCACCTGAGGGGGACAAGTACGTGCGGTAGATGTCCCGATGCCCGCAGTGAGAAGCTGTAGAAAAAAAAAAAGGTTGGCCGAGCTGTACGAGTTTTTACTTTGATGCCGTGGCCGCTAGGAGGAGTACGGCGTTGTGCTCGTCCGGGGCTTGAAGTGTGCTGGGAATGGATATCGCCCGGCGGCTGGTGGTGGTCGTTGTGCTGTGGTAGATATATGCCGTTTTCATAACGTCGTGGGTGTTTACAATTATCACGGGTGGCTTTTTTTTTTTGAGGGGGGGGTTCCCG
This sequence comes from Tuber umbilicatum, assembly GCA_003313605.1. Lineage (NCBI taxonomy): Eukaryota > Fungi > Ascomycota > Pezizomycetes > Pezizales > Tuberaceae > Tuber > Tuber umbilicatum. The sequence goes on along the minus strand of QLOI01003114.1, from coordinate 19,453 downwards.
GTTTCACGGTGGATTGGTGGTTCTTTCTTGAGTGCGCTTGATGGCGATGTGTGGATTGTGAGAGGGTTGATTTACATATTGGATTCTTACCAGCCCGTCGAGGGTTTTCGGTTGATCTGTATTTGAAGACTAATATGGGCGGCTTTCTCGTATGTCGTGTGGGTCCTCCGCGTTTTTATCGTATCGGTCTGTGGTAAGCTGTGTTGCGGTGATGCGCTTGTTATCGGCATTTTTGGATTTCACGATTATGTGCGGTATGTATTGTGCTGTATGTAGGTGTAACAGACGACCCCCCGGGCCACCCGGACACCTCCGTCACTCGGACAGATGCTGATTGGTGGGGTTTGTGTGAAGACATGAGCGTGTTCAGCACAGTAGCCCCAGTTCATCTAAGTAAACCACTTGAAATTTCCTTATTCGAGTTTAGCCGTCCGGGCGGCTTGGGAAGTCGTCTACATTCTATCAAGTGGAGATACTACGGTAGATATCTGATCTAGCTAGTCGGGTCTCTCCTTCCTCCCTACCTGCGCCCGAACAGCGAGTCCGGGCGAGGTGGAAGAACGGGTATCCAAACTGCCGAGGAGGGAGAGGGACCCCTGTCGTATCAGTGTCCGGGAACGAGTGACGAGGTATGAGCCACGCGGCGCTTTCTAGTCCGGGTAAGGGTAGCTCGGGAGGGGTTGGGGTGTACAGGAGGGAGGATGCGAGATATCTCATGTTTTATTAGGGTGGGTTTTTCTTCTTCTGCGTGTAGCATACTTGCTAGTTCATGGTGTCTGTAAGTTGGGGTTAGTCGGTGGGTATTTTCACGGCCGGCCACGGGCCTTCGGTTCCGGCTTGGCTTTGTAGGTTTGGAGATATACATTTTCTCTGGGAGGGGGGGGGCTTTGTCTGAAGCGTTGAGGGGTGTTGTGATGCTAGGAGTTCCATTCTTCGGTCGATTGCGGAGATGGGCCGATGGTTACCGTCGTTGATCTATTATACCGTACCGCACCGCACCGCACCATCATCGGTTCGGGCGCGGTGCTGCCGTGCGGTCTGTGAGGCGCCTGCCCGGACCCGGCGGTAACGGATCAAGATGAGGCGATGTGAGGACGCAAGGTACGTACCGGGTACCATACGCGATTATCGTGGTAAAACAACACTGGGGTTATTCCCCCATCCCGAATAAAGCATCCCCAGGGAAACTTCCTACCCCCCGCCCTCTTTACCGATAATTCATCCTACCGTACGCCCGGCCCATCCACCCTCGCCCCCCGTCTCCACAAACACTCACTCGCTCCCCGCTCCGGCCCCTACCGACATGACGTAACGTACCATGCATAAGCGTCGCATCACCCACAGCACCCTACCTACTCTCACCCCGGATCGCACCGAAAACTGAGAAAATCGCCCGGGAGTGATGACCCGATGGCCACCACACTCCAGGGCACTCGGGTCCGATTTCCCCCACGCGAGCGAGCGAGCGAACGAGCACGGTTTTGATCCGAATGTTTATTTCTGTGTGCTCGTACGGTACTTTGTTTTTTCCTTTCTTTTTTTTCATTCTCATTTTCTTCGTTTCTTCCCCGCATCCTTCTTGTCACGTCACCTTCCGGTTGACGGTTCGACTTGCCATATCGGATCACCGCATTGTGCTACCGGTAGTGCTCGAGTACGGTAGGGTAATCCGGTTGTTTGATCCAGTTGCGCTTGCTTCCGGGGGGTGGGTGTTGGTGTTTTCGTTGTCGAATCAGGGTTAGGTGAGAGTGGTAAATGTAAGACAGCGAAGACTGGATGGGGGAGGAAGACTCCTTGCCGCCCGCGGTCCCCACATTCGATTTATCGGATAATGCCTTGTTGTTTACGGTATGATATTAATATCCTTGTCATACCGAGCCAGCGAGGGGACAGACCGCTTCGGCTTATGCTATGCAATGGTGAGCACGACCCTACGCCAACTTGCAGGCATTGAGATATGGCATAAGGTACGAGCACTGTACGAGTATGGTGGCTTTTTCCTTTTTTATTTCCTTTTTTATTTCTTGAATTCGTTCTCTGACAGGTAATCGTAGGGGGCAAGCGGAAAAAAAAAATGGAAAGGAAGTTTGCGAGGTGGGAGGTTCATATGGTTCCTTCTTGAGCGTACCTTGATCGAAGCTGGGTGTGGTAAGATAGCCGATGCATCGGTGTCTGGTCGGGATGTGAAATGTGTCTCAAATGAGGTATTGGGTAAAACGATGGATTATGGAATGGGTGGATGGTTTAGCTAAATTTTTTTTTTTTTTTCAATCCATCGTTATTTTCGCTTTCACGCTACCCGAGTAAAAGTTGACCAGAAGCAAGCGCATTCCCGCAACGTTAAAATTACCGTATCATACGGCGGGCAATCTGATATGTTAATTATGGCGCCTGCGATTGAGTTGATTGGAACCACTTTTGTCGATCACGCTTGGAGGGTTGGAAGCGGGGATGGAAATGGGGAAAAGGCTCGCTTAATGCGGGTGACCCAATTTCCATACCGGCAGAGAAGAGGATTGAACGAATGCTTTATGCACGGAAACTCCTCCTCACCTTGGTGTTTACAGCACCACGGTAGCTACCGTACCGCGTTAACCGGGCTATATTGACGGATGGTTCGGGTAGCTAAGGCCGCGGCAGTCTACAGTAGTTTGTCGTTGTCGAGGGCTGTGAAGTGAGGTTGAAATAAGGGATTGGAACAGCAAAAGTTGGGACGGAGACCTGACGTCGGGAATATCTTGATTTGTGTCGCTGGCTCTCTCACCCACTCTTTCCCCCCCTTCCCTTGCGCCTTGCTGCGTTGCGTCGGACTAGGCTGGGCTTGATGACGGGATGTGTGGTTGTGGTGGATGGATGGATGTCTCAGATCGCTGGAGCTCCCTGCGCGCACGCATGCAAAAAGGCGAAAGGAAAAATTAAATTCGTGGTGGGCCATTTATGTTTGCCTTCTGGGAGGTGATGATTGCCGAAATGGGTAAGTTAAAGGGGGCGGGGCAACTGCGAGGAACATACCGGTACTGGAGCGCAGGTACTCAAGCACTCGCGCTGTATACTTTCATTGTGCTTTCGACAAGATGGTGGAGGTTTATGATGGAATGATGGATGTGACGGATGGATGAATGAGCTCACCTCTTGCTATCAGGGTGAAAGACTGTTTGCGGATTTCACCCCTTTTTTTCCTCCTTGTTTCCTCTCCTTCTGCTGACCGACTTCGCGGGTCTGTTGATGCTGGTACGGTCTTCTCATCATTGCCAGATCTGTTCCACTTCCTGCTGTTTTATCTGTCCCTTTGTATGGTCGGTGTGAGAGGTTTCGCTTCCCCTTCCAAAACCTTGTACCGCTTGCTCGTTCACTCGCCATTTTGTTCCTCCGGCCAGGGCTCGAGTCGATAAAGGAAACGACAGGTCGTAGAAGTATCGTGCCGGCCGCGTTTGAAATATGCAGAAAATCGAGTTTGAGTTGAGCCCCTCCCTCCACCGGACCGGTTGGATAGGGCACGAAAGGGAACACATCTAGCCGCATTGGGATTATTGGCTGATGACTGAAGACGTCCTGCCGGGACGTCCGTTGGTCATTTGACGCTTTCGAGAGAAGAGAGTTTCCCTCTTTGCTCGCAAACGACCGTGATACCGGTAATGCGGCATGAGAGAGAGAGAAATAAAGGATAAAGCTTGCCGGCTTGGGACTTCGAACACGGTGGAGGGAGGCTCTAAACTTCAACCATTCTCGCTAATAGAATACATATTTATCATAATATCATATACAGTATATTACCTGTATGTGTGTATATATATACATATATATATATATATATATTATGATGTATGATATACATATCCCTATTTTTTGACCTGGCGAAAGGGCTTCTATCCCTTCGTCTGTATCCGACGCCTCCTATTATTGTTCCCTGGAACACTCCGAGACCAGGAATAGTTCGAGTGTGGCAATCGTGTACGTTAGACGTTTCCTACAGGTCAGGTCGCAGCAAGAGCTCCATAAATTAGTGTCTTCAGCTAAGGTCTCGGGTCATTAACTGCGCTAGAAAGCTGTGATATTTATTGTGCGCAAGGATTGGGGAATTCTCTGCCCTCTGTTCGTCTCTATCGCTCTTAACCGAGATCGCAACCACGGACTATGGGTGTCTTCCAACTATCTATCTACGAGCGCCGGTAGCCTTGTGGTATTATTTACCTTTGTTACAATTTTTTGATCCGGGCTGACAAACCGTTGCCTTCCTTTGGAAGATTGGGCGTGACGGGATGCTATGTTGCCCTTGTAAGGTGTACTGTACGAGCGATCCTTCCATACCATCTCGCTGCTCGGTGTGATAGAATAGAGATGGAGGGGGGAGGAGGAGGCTGAGAAAAAAAACTTGTTCCCTACCGGGGCAAAACTCGAAATCCACCGGTACTCGTACTCGAGTACTGAGCTGTACCGGTACTCGACTATGTGGTCAGTCAAGCCGGGTCGGGTCGGTAGAGTCTATGTGGTGGCTACTGTTGACTACGAGTATTACAGGTGTTGTAGATGCTACCAATCCGCTCGCTTTTTTTCTTCTTTCCCCCCTCTCCCTTTTCCCTCTTTCTCTCTTCTTGCCTCTCCGTGTGATTTTCCTTTTTCTCTTTCTTTTTTACGTGCGTCGTTGATCAGGCTTTGTGTTTCCCTCGTGCTCTATTTGCATTAGTATCATCATCATCATCATCATTGTTCGTTCATTCATTAATTCATTCATTCATTCATTCATTCATTCATCCGTACATCTAGCCATTGCAGATAGTGCGCTGGACCCTGGTTGTTGGCCTGTAATGTGTGTAAAGAGTTTTCCTTCCTTCCTTCCTTCCCTCTCATTTTTATCAATCGATCCATCCCTCAGGTACGGCTTGGCTTGACGTTTGCAATCCTCTGCAAGTTTCTCCGGTGTGATCCTGGGTGTGTTCGTTTCCCCGGCGTTGCCAGTATTGGGTGAATGAGGGTGGGGAAACTGGAAGGGTGCAAGTCATCAGAGGGGGGGAGGACAAAGGGAGTGGAGTGTGTGAGAGTGCACAGGAACGGACAGGGAAGTAGCGACATCGGATAGCGCAGCCCGCGCCATATCTCACTCAAGTAATACTTCTCGCTCACCCAACTCACACACTTGTTTCCGCTCCCTCTCTGCTCCACAACTTCCAAATCGGCAGGGCTTTACCTTACCGTAAAAAGTACTCGTGCTGTAGTCTTCGTACCGCACCGTAATCTATTTCGCCTCATCCAATTCCCTTTTCGCTCGTTCCATACACCACAAATCCCTACATATTTCTAGAGAATATTGTAGTATAACCACCACCAGGTCAATACTGCACTGTTCGTTTGGTACATCCCATTTCCTTCTCTGCCCCCTCCCTCTCCATCCCTCGCTCCTTTGCCCCCTCGCTCCTTCCTTCCATTCTACTAATAGCACTTCAACCACTGCCCGCCTGCCCGTCGTTCGCCGCGGTTGTTTTTTCTATCTACGGCACATAATTTTGGTAGGATAGCCTTCTCTCCTTTTCCTTTCCTCCTACAATTTCTCACCGCTCTGCGTCCTCCATTTCCCTTACCTCTGTCTTCATCCCCCACACTCTCTCGTAGAAAATCCGTTCTCGAGCCCCCCCCCCTTCATTGCAAGAACGGCGGCGGCTGTCAATCTGCCCAGTCCGATCTGATATATCTGATCTTCGCATTCGCACGTTCTTAATCACACACGCAACCGTTCACTCGCTCCCATTTTCACGCTTTCTCTCTCGCCCCCCCCCTTGAAGGCACTTGCCCTCCTCCCTTCATCACACCCTCACACACACACACACACGACAGCAGCCACACATATGATCCGTGGACGGAGAACTCTCCCCTAGTATTTTCTTCTCTTTCCATTCCCTCCTTCCTACAACCAACTCCACCACCAACCTACGCTGCCACCACTGTCTGACCCTTCAACCGTTTCCCCGTTCCCCACTCACACCGGCTGCCACCGCTCATTATCAATCACTAACGCAGCTTTATAAAGAGGAAATTGATAAACAGTGGCCAAAAGATTCTGGCTGGTTTCCTGGAAGTACTGGAATGTGGATTGGCGGGCCCACTGCGACATATTACACCTACGGTAATCTACAGCTCCTGACATCTATAGAACGGGTCCTTCGGTCCGGCAGCTCTGCAGCATCCCAACATATCCGTCACTAGCCAGGACTTGCAATTATACCTAAACGACTTTTTAATCGACTCTGTGCAAAATGCCGGCTGTTGCCTCGTCAGCATCTTCAGCGGCCGCATCCTCTGCCAGGCCGTCCCCTCGCGCTCCGTCGACAAGAATGAAAGGAGGTGGAGGACACGGAGGAGGGGGAGGTGCCCCTGGTAGTCTCCCAGGTCCTGGTGGATATCAATCCGCTCCTTTGAGCTCTCGGAAGGCACAACCTTTGGATATGTCGACCGTAGAGAGGAGGAGTTCATCATCAAAAGAGAATCCCAAGAGGATAAGGCCCCATGGACTTCAGGAAGCTCCAACCTACAGACCCACCCCGGAGCAATTCAAAGACCCTTTCGAGTACATAAAGAGTATTGCGGAGGAAGGGAGGAAGTACGGAATTATAAAGATCATTCCTCCGGACAACTGGAATCCGGAATTTGCGGTTGATACTGAGGTTTGTTGGGCCTCTCATTCACTTGTTGATATTGTGGACATTTTTCAGTAGCCCATTCCCTCTTCGCCACTGCTCTTAGGGTGGAAGATCTCCCACTCACCTCTTTCCCTTTTTCTGCCCGCCGTTCCGTGCAATTATTTGTTTTTGTTTTTTTCAATTCGTTGGATGATAGGGGATGGACTTGCTGACATTTTATGTGTAGCGGTTCCACTTCCGAACAAGACGGCAGGAGCTCAACTCCGTTGAAGGAGGTAATTCCGACCCTCAAACCCCAAGGGATTGTTTTGGCTCCATAGACCTTTTTAAAAATTCCTTCTCTCAGCATTATCGCTAACCATCTCCTGATTTCTCTCGTGATATCTAGGCACCAGGGCAAATTTAAATTATTTAGACCAGTTGTCCAAGTATCACAAACAGCATGGTACGAATTTGAACCGATTTCCGTCGGTCGATAAACGCCCATTAGATCTCTATCGGTTGAAGAAAGCCGTGGAAATTAGGGGTGGTTTCAGCAATGTTTGCAAGCACAAAAAATGGGCCGAGATTGGTAGAGATCTAGGATATTCGGGAAAAATTATGTCTAGTTTATCTACCTCTCTCAAGAACTCATACCAGCGCTATCTACATCCCTACGAAGAATGGGTCAAGTCCGCGAAGCCTGGTGTGCAGCAACAGATTGAAGCAGAGCAGGGAGGTCCCATAACACCTTCCGGATCCCCTTTGAAAAAGCTGCCTGCAGATAAGCCGGCGATGTCCCCGCTGGGTAGTCTACCCGGTTCGCCAGCAGTAAGAGCCTCCACCGCGCTCAACGCCTCAGTAGTGGGGACTCCAGATAGGTCTGATACAGACATGGCTGATGCGACTCCAATTCGCGGATCTACGCCTGCGGTAAATGGTGGTTTTACAGCTGTAAACTCGGGGAGTGGATTCACTTCAGTCAATTCTGGAGTTGGTGGCGGAGCTGGTAGTTTTACCCCGGTAAACGTGTCCAATGGTATGAAGAGAGAACTTGATGCCAATGTGGCCCCGAATACTGGTAATTCGCGGAGAAGTGATAATGGAGCTACGCCCAGTAAGAGGAGTACTCCTGAGCTGAAGGCTGGTACAATCCTCAAGCGGGGTCATAGCCAGGAGAATGGCTCGGGAGCTGATGTTAAAGAGCAGTCCAAGGAGGCCACTGCCGATGAGTCAGAAAATGGCGAGCGAAGAAGTAAGAGACTCAAGAAGGGTATGTAGTGTAAATTTTGATTTGTCCTGTTCTTTCACTCACTCTCACATTTTTTTTTTCCTCCTTGGTTGTTTTTTCAAAAATAGGTGTGGTTGCACTTAACCGAGATCGTTGGCTGATCGTCTTCTAGAACCTGCACCTATGGTTGCCGGGTCGCACATGACTTTGCACAGGCCTTCTTCCACACCGAGGACTCTGGGTGGGGACCGAAATAGTAGTAAACCAGGAGAGGTATTTTTATTCGTTCGATATGTTTCGTTCATATGTGTTCTAACCATTCATCCTGCAGAAATGTGAAAAATGTGGTCGTGGTGATGATATGGCCAATTTATTACTCTGTGAGAGCTGTGACCACGGTTACCACACCTTTTGTCTCGAACCAGTACTCAAGAGTGTCCCCGACCGGGATTGGTATTGCGATAGATGCCTTGTCGGAACCGGCGACTACGGGTTTGCCGATGGCGAAATTTACTCTCTGAGGCAATTTCAGGAGAAGGCCAACAATTTCAAAGATCTATATTTCCAATCGAAAATGCCCTTCGACCCGGTCTTGAATAAACCACGACAGGTCACGGAGGATGATGTTGAGAGGGAATTTTGGAAATTGGTGGAGAGTGTTCACGAAACTGTGGAGGTGGAGTATGGTGCGGATATCCATTCGACCACTCACGGAAGCGGCTTTCCGACCATCGAGAAACAGCCGACATATCCTTACGCAACGGACCCTTGGAATCTCAACAATCTACCCCTGCATCCTGAATCTTTATTTCGCCATATTAAATCTGATGTTTCTGGGATGACCGTGCCGTGGCTCTACGTCGGTATGTGTTTTTCGACGTTCTGCTGGCATAACGAGGACCATTACACCTATTCCGCCAATTATCAGCATTTTGGGGCTACGAAAACGTGGTATGGTATTCCTGGGAGCGATGCAATGAAATTTGAAGATGCTATGAGGGAAGCCGTACCGGAATTGTTTGAGCAACAACCCGATCTGTTATTCCAGTTGGTCACCTTACTAACCCCGCAGCACCTTATGAAGGCCGGGGTCAAAGTTTATGCATTGGATCAGAGGGCGGGACAATTTGTGGTTACATTCCCGCAGGCCTATCATGCAGGGTTCAATCATGGCGTGAGTTTTCCTTGCCAAGTGGCTGATATTTGCATATTCTGATTTGGTCCGACCTGATTGGGTATAGTTCAATTTTAATGAAGCGGTTAATTTTGCTCCCTCGGATTGGGAGCCGTTTGGACAGGCTGGGGTTGAGAGATATCTGGGGTTCCGGAAGGCTCCTGTTTTCTCGCACGATGAGTTACTTCTCACCGCCGCGGCCAGGGATACTACCATCAAGACTTCACAATGGTATATTGATTGATCCGTTTTTCCTTGTTTGGGTTGTGCTTTTTAGCTGACATTTCCGTAGGCTTGCACCCGCGCTTGCGCGCGTACGAGATAGGGAACTCCTGGCGCGTCGTGGATTGCTTGAGCACTTGCCTGATATCAAGAAAGCGATACTCCCCGAGGATGAAGAGTTGAGCGAAGATCAATATCAATGTGGGGTTTGTAAGGTTTACTGCTATCTCTCACAGATAACTTGCCCCTGCACTCCTAATGTTACGTGTCCATCACATTTCCGTGACATCTGCGACTGCGAGGCTGCAAGACTTACTCTACGACTTCGGATGACGGATGAGAATCTCGAGGAATTGGTTCAGAGGGTACACGACAAGGCAAATATGCCAAAGGCATGGGCGGTCAAGCTCGAAAAATCCATTGCCGAAAGTCCGCGGCCGGCACTCAAGGTGCTGAAGTCTCTTTTATCCGAGGGTGAACGAATTCCATGTTACATCCCTGAGCTGGCGCCGCTTAAGGCATTTGTGGAACGTGCCCAGGAATGGGTCGACGAAGCGACACCTTTCATATCTCGCAAGCAGCAAAACCGGAGAAAGAACGAAAAGGCATGGAGGAGGATGGGCTCAAAGGTCGCTGAGATGGAGGAAAAGGAGCGCGAACACAGGAAACTTGATAGTATCCTTAAGCTCTTGGAGAGAGCTGAGGATATCGGATTCGAATGCACTGAGATCGAGCAGTTACGCGAACGTGCCGACCTTATCCGGGCTTATCAGTTACGTGCGAGGAATGCCCTAGCGACCCCCGGTACCTTATCTACGCCGATGTATGAGGAGTTAGTGGAAACTGGAAAGAGCTTCAATGTGGACCTCGAGGAGACCGATTTGCTGGAGAAGATTGTGCGACAGTTAAAGTGGGCCGACTCCGCTAGAGATGCTAGGGCAAGGTTTTTGTCCCTCACCGAGGTGGCGGAACTGATCAAATCAGGCCAGGAATTAGGGATCCCCGACACCAACGAGCAGATGATGCACTTTCGAAGCCAAAAAGAGGCTGGCGATATGTGGGAAAAAAAAGCGAAGGAGTTGATGAGCGTTGAGATTGTACATTTCCAGCAATTGGAGGCACTTTCTGGCCAGGCGTCTACGTTACCTGTTTCTCGCGAGACGCTCGCACAGGTTGACCAAATTCTCAACAAACAACGGGAGGCTCATCGCCAGATTGTGGCGTTGTATGAAAAGAGCAAGGAGAAGAATTTTCACGAGAGGCCGAAGTATAAAGAGGTTCGAGATGTGCTAGATGGGCTAACGGAGCTACACAGCAAACCAACAGGCACAATTGACCTAGAAAGGGAGCAGAAGCGTCATGAGGATTGGATGAGGCGGGGAAAGAAACTGTTTGGGAAGGCTAATGCGCCACTGCATATTCTTGCACAACATATGGCGTATGTGGAAGGCCGTAATAGGCATTGTTTTTGCTTGGAGGATAGACCACGAACTCCGGTTGAGCCATCTAGTAGGGAGCCGAGTCCGGATTCTAAGAGTAATGGTCCGTTTGGTGAGGGGTCCAGGGGTGGTAGGCCGAGGGAGGTCTTCTGCATATGTAGACAGCCAGAGGCTGGGATGATGATTGAATGCGAGGTTTGTCATGAATGGTAGGGTTTGCGTTCTGCTTGAAATGGTTTTGGTTCACTGACTTTGATTAGGTACCACGGCAAATGCCTTAAGATTGCCAGGGGCAAAGTCAAGGAAGATGAGAAGTATACTTGTCCGATCTGCGATTACCGGGTCAAGATACCGCGTGATGCGGCCCGGCCAAAGCTTGAGGAGCTTATCGATTGGCACGCGGAGATTGAAAATCTCCCCTTCATCCCCGATGAGGTGGATTGTCTTCACCGGATCATCGATGCAGCTACTAAATTTAGGGAATGGGTTCGTCCGTTTACAACAGCGATTGGTCTTACAGGTGCGGAGGTGCCAACTATGCGGTTCTATCTCCGAAAGATTGAAGGTGCCGAAATCCTTCTCTCACAAGAAACAAACTTCTTCCGAACAGAGCTGCACAAATGGATGCCCATCGCCCCCGACCCGCCCCCGGTTGTCGAAGTCTCCATGTCGACCCGCAAGCCCCGCCCAACAAAGCAGCAAAAGCTAATGGCGCAGATGGGCATCACTAACCCGGACGACCTCCCGCCTCAACTCCGAACAAAGGCACACTCCTTTTCCAAGAAGAAGCCCGCGGAAGCCAATGGCAAACCCCCGCCACCAATCAAGCCCGCCCCATCGAAAGGCTCAATGACCTCCTCACCAGTAACCCCAACTAGTCAAACTCATCCCCTTCTCGGTCAATCTTCTTCTGCCTCCTCCTCTCAACCCCCTCCGTCCCAACCGCAATTCGACTATCCCCGCTTCGGCAGCGCTGGCCCATCAACACAGTCCTCGCCAACATTTACCCTTGCTCATGCCTCCTCAAACTCAAGCTCTGGAAACGGCGCTTCATCGTCGTCTTCCTCACAGCACCAACGCCTAGGATCCCCAGTCCTCTTGAACAACCCCGGTCGCGGCCCAACCCTCGATCCAGCGCTCTTCAACCCGCAGGCCTTCTCTGGTGATCACGGTGGGCTTGGCCCCAGAGGAGCTGGAGGTGGGCCTGGAAGTCCGCAGTATAACAGCGCCAACGCAATGTTTGACGCGTTGACTGAAGACTCACCAGATCTTTACTCGAAGGAGGAGACCAGTGGCGGGGTTAGTTATGAAGCGTTGGCGGCAGAGGCGCTGAATACGGCTGGAGAGGCGCTCGATGAAAAGTTGGCGGATCAATTCTTGGCGTCTTAGTCAGCGCATTGGTCCTCCTGCGGTGGGCGTTTTCAATTGAGATGGATTGATGGGTGGATGGTTTTCATTCAGTTTCAGTTTGCTTGCTTGTTCTTACGGGTTGAACTGTGGTTGATTTTCTGTTTTTTTACTTTTTTTTTACTTTCATTTTCACCTTCTTGTACTTTAGGGTTTTCTTTTTTCTTTTTTTAGCTCCTTCGATGACTTTTTTTCTCCTCTTTCTTTCCTTCTTTTTTTCTCTAACAGCTACTTCAAATGGTTAATGGTGTTTTCACTTTTTTTTCTTCCACCAAATTTTCTCTCTTCTTTCGTTTGTATCGGTGGGTCACTTGCTTGGGAACTTTTTTTCATAGCCTACGTTCTGTCCTTGCTGTTGGTATAGGCGGCGGTGGTGGTATGGCACCGTATTATAGCCCAAATAAAGTATAGCTTTTCGGATAGTATCAATGGTCGCTTGCTTGTTGTGCACTGGAGGTCGCTCGTGGTTGTTTATGACTCTGGGTTTCTGGGAATTCAGTTTAATCCAGTTCGGTTCAATTCAATTATAACTAGTTGCCGCGAATACTGGCACAGTATCTTGTGATGGCTATTAAAATTCAAGACCTTGATTCCATTTTCGTGGTTCCGACCACAAATGTTTAAGGTATCATAGGATAAAACCAATGCAAACCCTTGGACAAAAAGGCACTCCCCCCTTAGCCCCTCGCAATAAATCTGTTCAAACTAGCCAGTGTGACGGATTTCTCCGCTAGATCAGTAAACAGAGAAGAATCCGTGGAGATCGCCCTCCTACTGAAGAACAATATCATCGATATCCAATCGATAACATCCATCCCGTTAAATTTGGGGAAAACCTGGATCCAAATAATCACCCCTTGGCTTTCAAGACAGCTGAAGTCGTAACGCTGGTTCTCTATGCCCGGTTCGCTATGATATGTATAACCCGATGCCTCTAGGGAGCTCATGAGCTGCGCAACGTCTTCGATTGAAGATGCCTTGTCTATCGCTTGAATGTGCGTCGCATTGGAGCGGACCCTCTCTGCGAGATCGGGGCAACACTTGTGGTGATCCGGATTGGGGCCAAGCCCGACACCATTGAGCAGCCCTCCGAATAAAACAATGGCTTTGGCTATTGTTTTAATTTCTCTGAGGTCATAGCCGGAGACTGCTTCCATCCCAACGTGAATACCTATCTTGATTGTTTCATTAAAATCGTATCTGAAGCACGCCAGCTGCTTTAGTAGCTTTTGTAAGATCGCTTTTGCCCAAGGCATGCTGGATCTGGGCAAGATATCGCCCGGTTGGATTCCATTGATCTCCCCTATGGCCTTTCCATCCAGTGTATCGATTGGACCAAGGGCCGTGAAACTTGGTATGGACTTTGTATAGCTTTCGTGAAATAATCCAATTGCTCCGGTGGACTCCTCCAGGTTATTGCAAATGTCGCGGTGCAGTCGCGAATGAGTGCCATGGTCCGCCGATATCGCTAACTCCGCTCCAATACGAAAAATTTGATTCTCCTGATTTGTGTTAATATGTGGTAATTGATTGGGAGGTTCCTAAGGCAAACTCACGACACTATCCATCCAGGGGCAGCTCCAACTTCCACGCGCCGAGAGATTGAGATTCGTGAATCTCAAAGGGCTGCTCTCATTATTTGAGGCCCTGTGATGTTGTGCACTTCTTGCATGTGAGCCTGCAAGAAAAACAATGTTCATCCATTCTTTAAACCCCTGCCCCCATAAAAAGACCGAAATATCGCTCTCTCCTGGATTTGCTTGATCATCTGTTGCCTGAGCTTCTGATACTGCTGGAGCGCTATAAGATTCATCACGTCCAACGCATCGCTCATGTTCTGGCTCGAGGGGAGGCTTTCTGGCATATTCAGTACGGTCGGGGGTAGTGTCGGGGCCGATTGACTCAGAAACGAGACCTGTGGTTGACAAAGTTTTGGCGATTTGTCCTTCCGGGGTATGGATGTTCCCCAATGAAGGGTTCTTAGAAAAAGAAATCCGGAGCTTGACTTGTGCCCTCACCCTCGTTTCATACTGAACGCCCGCTGAGAAAGCGGTTACGGTTTTCGCAGTGATAGGTATGTCGACAGTGCAGACTTTTTGGGCTTGGGTGATTGGCCTGGTTTGGGCCACGGGGAGTAGCGATTCTGGGACGGTTCCTATAAAGCCTTGAAGGACTTGATCCCACCTCAGCCAACTAAATTGAGAGGATACTTCAAAGCCAGTTTTTGTCGAGAGATCGGCAAAGGAGAGATGGGGGTCATAAAGTACGGGGGTGATCGTTAGTGTTTCACCCGGGGATGTGTGGGTCTGGATGGGAGGAACGAGAATCTGGCGGAGGAAGTCTTGAAACACAACGCTCGCGCCGTCAAATCTGATTGAAAAATGTAATAATTGCCTCCAATCTTTATCGAGCATATAGCTGGGCTTTGAGAAAGGGTCGGTCGCTAGACTGCGGCATGTCCCGCAGGTATTCAAGAGTCTCAAGATCTCTTCTCCGTTCCATGAGGATTCCCCATACATCTGCTTAAATTTCGCATGCATATCTCTAATGAATCTATCCCGAGGGTAGAGAAGAGGTATCCAAGAGTCACGTTGGGGCCTAACAATATGGTCATGGGACACGGCCCGCTTCTTATAGGAATTCACGATGTCTATGGCCGCACCCCGGTACACATTCATCCACTGGAAAATCTCGGAGGCAACAGGCAGACAAAGATTGCGCCAGAAGGTTGTGAGTGCAAATGGCGTAGCTCCAGATGCGATAGGAACAGGAGAGTCCTCCCTTGGGATATCTCTGATTGGCAAATAGTCCAGTATCTATGTAACGGGTGAGTAAACATTTTTGTGAAGACGGCAAGTAGGACCTACGACTGGTTTAAAAAGGTCGGTAAAAGATAATATGTTGATGGCTCCCCAATTCTTGAAAGTCAAGTCGGAATGCTGTTGGCCGGGCTCTGCGTCCTTGGGAATTACTTCTGTAGTGGTTCCGCCGGGGGTTTGTACCTCTCCAATTATGGTCAAAGGGTCAGGTATGCCAAAAGCGCCAGGAACCTCTGCCCCCTCTGGTCTCCAACGTGCTTGGAAATCCCTAGAAACAACTAGGCTTGGCGGGAGCGAGGGGCTAAGGGGTCGATAGTGTTCATGAAGAGGCACAACTCTATGTTCCTTAGCACCTAGCCGTTCGATCCCTTGCCTTGGGGGTACATGTGGCGCCTTGGGAGGTATCGGAGCTCCGGGTGTGTCTGGCGGTATAGGCTTTGTACGGCCCACTGTCGGATTCTCCTGAATTGGTGTCAACTTCCTTTCTCCGTTTGGGGTGCTCTTATATTTGGGGTAGAGAGTACCTGCCTGACCATTTCCTCTACGCCACCAGAAGGATCTTCACAGGAAACTAGGTTCTTGATTTGCGTAATTAAGGCGAATTTGTCTCTCTCTTTATGTCTAATGAATGTTAGCCATCACTAAGGTAGTATCATAAGTGGAGTAGGATTCGGAGGAAACCTATTATTTCCGGACTTGAGGCCTTTCAATAGTTCCAAAGCGTGCATACCCGTCAGATAATATAATTCCGTCGAGATTCTCTCTTCCAAGGGGCACCACGGGTGACGAGACTGCCCACAATCCTCCCCATCGATAACAGCAGCTCTCGTCTCTGAGGCGGTCAGGCTTTTTGGAGGTCTAGGGCTGAGCGCATGAAATTGATCCAATACTCGGATTGTATTTTGCACTAGTTCCTGAGGTAACTGCTGGTCACTTCCAACCTTTGGTAGACATGAAGAAAAGGAGGTTCGTAAGGAATCTAGAATTTCTGTTTGCCCTGCACTGGAAGTGGCGGTGATATTAGTGTGTAGCAAGGAGAGGGGGGGGGGGGTCAGGGGGAAGGAATCTGGGAACACACCTACTAACGGAATCTAAGAGAATTGCAAGTGTTTGGAAATTGTGAACAAGGGCTTTGATGGTGACTAGCACCTGCTCTATATCATCGTCCGGTGTTCGAACTGTGCGGCAATTACGACATGCCATTTGGGGGGCTAAGCACGATGAAATCTTTTAGATATCACGGTACAGCTTTGAGGGTTCAGAGGGTATGGCTGAAGAGAGGAGGTAGGGGAAATGTAAGAGAGAGGGAAAAAGGGAGAGGTGCTTATTCGAAGCTGAGGTATACACTATATAAAGGGGTACCGGACGCGTGTAAGCATTTTCTTCATTGTTTGCCTTCTCCGCTCCTGAGTGGGTAGACGTAATCACTGATGTACCGAGAATTAAGAAGTCACCGGGAAATACATGTATATGTATGAATATAAATGAGTATGATACGGTTGCGCGAGAATGATATTGTAGGAGTGTAGTATTGGTGAATTGGACCTCTTTACTTGACATAGGAGCAAAGACTGGTGTAGATCGTGAGAATGGTCGATCCCTCTCTCCTGTTCTGGAGGTACAATCGTAAGAACTCTAATAACGAACCTTGTGCTAGGGCGTTGGAGTTGCCTCTCTTAGTATGTCTTATATTTTTTCTTTTTATTCGTCTTGGAGAGCTTGTTTTTCGTTTGCCCCTTCTCCAGAGGAGAAAATTTTGGACTACATAGCACAAAGCTCGTTTATTCGGATTCTTACGGTATAACACTAGAGGCAAGAGATAAGACATGATAAAAACACTCTGTAAGTTAGCTCCTCTCGCCGGGCCTTGGAAAATACTTGAAGCGACACCGGCAGTTGAAGTTGAAGGTTGGGGTGTCGAAGACCAGCTCCTCTCTGGCCCGGGATAGCGGTATATGTGCACTTTGGTTCCGGGTAACCGGTCTCTGGTAATGTCTGGCTTTTACGATACTGTATCCCCGCAGCGAGTAGCTTCCCAGCCCACTTAAGCGAGGTGAAAGGATCACAGCAGCTCACTCGAGCTCTATCGTTTGTGTTGAGACGACTGAGGTTGATTGAGAAAGGAAGGTAGGGGTGTGCCCGACTGTGTTATTATACAGGAAAGCACCAGCCACTGTCTGTTCGCCTAAGTTCACGCGGCCTCACTCGCGTCATCACCCGCCGCATTACCGGCTGACCTACTGTGCCTCCCTAGGGCACCCCCGTCCCGGATATGGAAGGACGTTTCAGCGGTTTGGGTTTCTTTAGCAGCGATGCGCCTACCGTACACGCAGCGGTGATACGGGTTTCAGTATATACTTTCTGTGGGATGCGGCTCAGGTCGGGGGACGTAAGGTATCTTAGGAAACGTGGTGCACCTGTGCCGTGCCCCGAGCCATCACGCCTCGCACTCCCAACTATGATAATTACCTTCTAAGTTAGAGCCATGAGAGTTTTGAACAATCAAGGTCATACCTCAGAATCCTCTTAAGCACTTGCTCTCATGCCCCCAATTTGGGCGGAAGCCGGTGATGTTGGGCTACGGTATGTTCTAGGGGGGTTGCGCAGCAATGGGATGTGTCGAGTAAAAGCAGAGTTAACTCTCACAAAAAAGCCAACTTATGGCAGAGCGCAAAAACAAGCACTCGCCAATTTGTATAGCAAGTTACCGGCAAATTACCAGAGAATGGGGCGTGCGGGGGTGCCACTCGAGTGGGGAAAATAGTAATTCCCCACCGAAGAGAAGAGACATTCTGAATAATCGTCGGTCCCGTAAGAGTATTTTAATCGTCCTTGGGAATTACCTACAAATGAGCCCCCATTTAGAACTGGATTTGGGGTTACTTTGCGCAGCCCTGCTCAGCGGGCATTTCTTGGTGTGGAAATGGGAGGATTTTCTAGTCGCGGCTCTACTTTAAATAGCTGGTAGGGCAGAAGTGGTGTCCATATTTCCAAAAAACGAGGGGCAAAATGTAGAAACGATAGGACTTGGGTATGAATTTTTTTTATCCAAGTGCGAAACTCTAGGTTGATACCATTCGTGCGAAAACTCTCTATTTTGGTGTGTATGTGGCCTTGTACCACTATTTTCCTACCATACACTGACATTGTCCTCGAAAATTGGCGTAAAGCACCAGTTCCCGGGATTTTCATGCCCGGATACCGGCACCACGGGTTTACTAACATACAGTACCCCACTCGTAGAGTAGCCAACCTACCGATGCTCGAGTAGGTATTTTAAGTCGGGCTCCCCGCCATTCAATGGGTTGTGAAAAAATATCGAAAAGTAGGACACAGGATTCTGGAATTCTGACCGGAGCGTTTGGTTGCTCGGACCAATTGATTTTCCGTGTTTCTAACCCCTGTTCCCCAATTTTTCCATGGTAGCCTAGGCTGCACTCGTACGAATACGGGGAATGCAAGTTATGACGTCACCTCCCAGCCCAGTAGCTGACACCGCCTTCCGCCAACCAACCTGTCTACCTCAACAACCCCGACGAACGGTGTTGTTTTCCCTCCGTACATCTACAGTACCACACCGTCCCTTTTTTTTATAGTTCTTTCTCCACGACACACTACACTCAGCGTCTCAAACGGACAAATTCTCCTTCCTCCTCCCCTCCCGCAAAGCTTCGAAATGGGCGTCGTTTCCGCTATCCTCTTGATCCTGATCACCATCGTCGTTCGTTCACACCCCCTTCCCCCTTCCCCCTTTCTCCACCTCCCTCTTCCCTCTCCGCCCACGGAACCAACTAACCCAACCAACTAGTTCCCACCCCTCGGCGTCTTCGCCGTGGCGGGATGCGGTCCGGACCTTCTTATAAACGTCTGCCTGACGATCCTGGGCTATCTTCCTGGCCACGTACAGTTCCCGGGAGCTCCGAATATATGCAGGTACTAAAGGTGAATAGTTGCACGCCTTCTACATCGAATACGTCTACTACGAGCGTAAAGAGCAGGCGGTCGCGGGGCGTATTGCCAGCGAGAGGGCTCCTGGCATTTATTCGGAAAGGGTCCAGGGGACGACGTATGGGGCTACCTCGAATAGTGCTTAGGGCTTGAAGGGTCGGTGAGGCTGAAAGTGGGGGATATATCTTCGTTTGGGTATGGGGTTATAGGGTTAAATGGGATGACTCTCTCTAGCGAGGGAATGGATTGATGAATGCATGAATTGGATGTTTGCTTGGATTGGGTGATTGTGTTTGCACACGGATGGGATGGCTGCCCTTTTAGTAACGGGAGTCGAATTAATTTTTTTTTCATCACTGGGTGTCACGGGTTTTATAATTATTATTATTATGATCGTGACTGTGCACTCCGTTACGCCACAGTTGAGTGGCTTGTCGGTACCTACTCCCCCAGCAAATTTATCACACTTTGACCGCTAGCCCACCGAACTTCGACCACCTCTTGCATAATCGCATCAGGGGGATGTACGGTACCTCCGTACTCGGGTCCTGGCAGACCTTAACCTATATACATAGACTGGGTAACGGTGGGCAATCGTGGCT
>QLOI01003113.1:0-12868 GCA_003313605.1 Tuber umbilicatum | reverse complement strand
GGAACAAACTAAATAACATACCGCGGTGGAGGGGAGCAAACACACTAGTGAAGGGCGTGTTTCGGTTTCGATACCGGGAAGCCACAAACCGGGTGAGATATCGTGACACCTCAGGAATCCTGAACTTTCGAGACCACATCACAAACCACACTGCATAATAGGAAAGCCTGCAGAGAGAATCCCCCTTTACCTGAGTCGTTTGCGAATCCCCTAATAGGTTACCGGGCCCAGCATTTATCCATCACTCACTCTATACTTCGCACTATTATGATAACTTGGGCAATAAGGGTCTGCTTTGCTATCACTGCTACGCAGCCCCTTGATACATAATCCTGCTTTTTTCTTGCCGTGCGCTAGCCAGCTCTCAGCTTACCCAAAAATGCCAAGTTAACGTCAAGCTAGGGAACGATCTGATATTCGAGACAATCTTGGAAAAAAATTTGTTTATCAGTGTGGCAGTACGAATACTGGGGGTATATACAGTACTGTATAACTAGCCTGGAACCTGTTCTGAAATTACGATTGTGATTTGATTGGGAAGTGGTACGCAGTGGCTTGGGATATTGGTGATTTGCCCGATCTGGTGGTGATATAGGTAGCATATCTTGTCCGCTATCATACCCTACTACCTCAGGCTGCTAGAGTTTCCGGAAAAGAACGGATATGTTTGAATTTTTTTTATGGTGCTGGGCTCTGGGTTTATTCGTGATTTGTTTTGTAGGCTAGTTATTGGGGAAGAGAAAGTATAAACATGAGACCAGTATTGAGTAGATAACCTCATTATTATGATAATGTTCAAGTTGATAGTGTCTAAAAATTCACCAAGAGTTTCACCAGCCACAGTTTAAATATATATTATCATATAGTTACTAGGCAGAAGTGTTCGTGATCTGAGACCTGTTTAAAGTTAATTGGATTGTGCAATCGGGATCCGGGCGGCGGGGAGAACAGCAGGACTCCACGGCCGCGGGCCGCCAATGATCAACTCGCTAGAGCAACGGCGAACGGCAAACTTATGTACTCGAACGGTAAGGTGAGAAAGATTGTAAGAATAAAAATCGCAATTAAAGGGAATAATACTAGCTAAGTGTCAACGAGACTGATTTACTAGGGAGATGTCCGTGAAGGAAGATAGTGAGTTGGGTCGGTTGTAGTGGGAACGGGGATTCTGCACATGGTTTCTTTTGTTTTGAAGTCACGGAGAAGGTTCTCCTAACATGTATATCCTTGGTTATCATGGGAGTACCGGGGGATAGGGGTATAGGTGAAGAAAACAGGATAAGTGTGATGATCCAGGGAGGGACCTGGATGTTCCCATTATGGTTTATATGTGCCCTTGCCTTTACTGCTAGTTTAGAGAGTGCTAATCAAGGGAACAAAGCTTAGAATGTAGGCCTGGAAGAGAGGTGTGGATCGGGCACATGAACCTTTTGTCCCCCCGTGGTTCACTGAATACTGGCTAGTAAGTGTGGTGGTCTCTACCATCTCGATAACCGGGTCACGTGTTCCGAGAATGCGGTGTAGTGAAGGCATGTGAACTGATATGTTTGCGGGGTTTGGGCTATGGGCATAATTTGAGTCTAGACTGTCACTGGTTTTGTGGCTAGAATTCACAAAAAATCACTCGAGATTAGGTTTCTAGGGAACCTATATCACAGAGTTTTTCTTCTCCCACCTGGGTAGGTAGAAGTGACTTCGAAGCATTACGTGAGGAACCGACAGCTATCTATTTTCACCCTTTTCACCCTCAAATATCTTACATATCTCCTCGCACCGGTTCTCTACAAATCAAACCCCTCATCACCACCTATTCCAACACAGGACCTCAAGCTTTGTCCGCAGGTGTGGCAAGTGACCGTTTAAACAACAACACTATCCGAAAGAAGGTTAGGAGACGGTTTTAAGCCTGGGAGCAAAATCGAAAGCTTACCCGAAATCTTCAACATGAACACCCTCAGGGAAAACGGGCATGAAACCTTCACTGTCAGCGCTGGCAATGCTGGCAACAGATACAGGATTAGTCTTGACGACCGAAGGACT
Organism: Tuber umbilicatum; assembly: GCA_003313605.1. Lineage (NCBI taxonomy): Eukaryota > Fungi > Ascomycota > Pezizomycetes > Pezizales > Tuberaceae > Tuber > Tuber umbilicatum. Next base: position 10,828 of record QLOI01003113.1, on the reverse strand, counting down.
GTTTGGGGGCTTGATGCTCAAGTCGCAGGCAGCAGGCCAGAGGGTTGACGCAGGCCAATCACGAGCCATGACGTTCATCTGGTTGTTCATACAGGTTGTGGATTTAGGAAGGGAGCCTGTGACGAGTTTGTGGGTATGGACAACTGCGAGGTTGTCAATATTTTGGCTAGGGGCTGGAAGAGGTGGAGGAGGAGTTACCCATCAATTGAGCGAAGTCCTCGGCTTGATCTATTGGGGGTTAGCGGGAATCTGAGTGGAGTGTAAGCGGTTCGGGAGGGCTCACTAGAGTTGGCGTAGTTATCTGGAACACAGGTATCAGAGTTCACAGCCGGGAGGATGGTTTTGGCTACACCATTGTTAATATATTTTATATGGCAGCACTGGATGGGCTTGCTCACTGCTGTAGCTGTTTCTATCACGGGTGTGGGCACTATTCAGGACGGGAGAATTTAGTAATTCGTTTGTGTGAATGGGGGCGGGAAGCCGGAGGGGGAGTCTACGCTTCGTGCAAGAAGACAGAGGGAGCAGCCTTGCTTCCACAGTTGCCGAAGAAGACGATATCGTCTCTGAATGCATAGGCATTGCAACCGCTTCCACCGGGCTTGGGGAAGGACATGACGTGGCGGACCGTAGATCGGAGGTGCACGGGGATCTGCCCAAAAACTTCTCTGATAGTTTGCTTGCTATTATACCATGTAAGCTGGATATATATCTCCGGAAGAGCGGTCTGGGGGATGCGGACGTCATGGGGGATTTGGTGCAGCGGCACATAACCCACGGTTGCGCGCACTAGGCTGATGTCAGTGGCGCATTTTGAGCGAGTTCTGGATACGGGGGCATACGTCTGGGTAGGTAACACCAAAGACTTCCATCTCGGAAGGTTTACATTCGCTGCTATCGATAGTGGTTTCCTGACAAACCTGCGGGATAGAAGCTGTTCAAGAGGTTGGATTTTGCCAAAGTGAAATATGGGTCAGGTCAAGGCTTACTGGTCCATGGGTTGTTCCCACTCGCCGCTTTGGACGGGAGTTTAGCACCGAGTCCGGGATTCAAACTGGGACCGAGCTCAGGGAGCCATGGCGTCTTTCCCAAGGCTGCAGAAGCAGTGGCGATATAGCCAGCGACACTCAAAATACTGGTGGCCTTCATTGAGTATAGGTAAAGTGATAGATGGTTGTTTTCCTGTATGGATAGTCCTTGATAGAGTACTGAAAGCTGCTAATTGCAATGGAGAAGTTTCTCTCTAGGGGAGAGGTGAAGCTCTTTATACTCGAGGCTTACTCTCAAATCTCTAAAACTTACTACCTAATAGTGTGCAGGATATCTTGCGCCCCGGCGTTTCCCCTCATCCTCGTATTAACTTAGGGATAATTTGAAGTACTATACTAAAACGGCTAATAATTATTCTTTGTGACAACAGCATCTCAACTGACTGGAATCCTGGCTAGCTACTCCGGCACGGCTGGGTTTAGGACTGGATAATCTCTACAATGCGGGAGGGTCAAGTGTCAGGATTACAATCACTAGTTTCTTCCACAACCCACGAGCCCGATCTAATATTATTTCCTCTTTTACGCTGGTAGGTTTCCCTCTTTTCAGCCCCGCCCCACGGCTGTGAAATTCGAGGAATTTACGTACCGTATAGGATGGTGCGATAAAGTCCAAGTTGTAGGGGATATGGTGGCCAAAATAGGCGCTGTGAAGAGTTGGAGGCGAAGGAATTTCCTATAGCACCGACTAGTGGATGGAATGCAGGAAGCGGCAGTGGCCCGCACTAACGCACTAACGGCTAGTAACTAGTGTAGCGAACTCTCCCCTATTCTTAATATCCCAGCACTTCCGGTAAGCGTTTGGTATGATATTAATCAAGGCTCCCTCGTTTTTTTTCGCAGATCTTCCTATTTTCCTTGCATCGGTTGTTTGATTGGCCAAACAAGGCTTCGAGTCAGCCCTAACCCCAAGCATGAAACATCACCGTCATTTTGCTCAAGGGCTCTGGGTAACAGCACAGTGGAATGCTCGAATGGCAAATTAATTATGTTTGCTGGGGTAGCACCGTATTTGATATTCCCTCCGAAAACCTTATGATACTTATTTACCAGAATTAGCAGCAAGTCATGAGCCTACTACAATACATAGTAGCAAGGCGGACAGAGCTGCAACCGGGCCAGCGCTTAAACACCCGAACTAGCAACCGGGTGCTATATTTTGTGCAACCCCAGCGTCATGACCATGCCAGCTAATGCCCCCATATGGCATTTGCTCGGCCCAAATAGCGGGCTGTGAGCTCACAACGTGACATTTAGATGTTAGCTAAGCAAAATTGTTTCTCCTTAACGAGGGGGTTTTGCGGAGTCCGGTTCTTGGATTGATCCCCAAGATCCAAGAAGTAGACTACCGTAGGCTTATCAAGGGATAATGCTTTACGCGTAACAATGCCATGGAGGATTGAGTCACGGTGCGCACGACTACGGGTGGTGGCATACTGGTGCTCTACCGCGGGAGCCTTTTCCCGAAGCGGTAGTTTCTAATTAGATCATGGTGTGCGGTACTTGACATCTTAAGCGTGGAGCGCGCTGACTAGCGCATACACCGGTAGTATTTCACCGTAAACGAGTTCTAGCACCCTCGATCGAGTTAGACTTGCAATGACTAAATTCTTATGTTGTACGCACTGCACTGACAAAACCGTGGTACTGTGCCACTTTTACCACATAGTTCTATCCGGAGGAGTTTCTTCCACCCGGGCCGAGGAAGGCGAAGAGTGGGTTCGTACTGTCGTGACTCCACTTCTTTTGTGAGGTTTAAGAATGAAGTGCGTACACATTGGCACGGGTGTTTTTTTAGGTCAGCGTCTATGTCCAGTGTTCCACAGCTTTTGCGTTGAGGAAATTCGCGGTGCTGGATTGTCCTTGTGCAGGTAGTCAGCCGGTCACCGGCACGGAAGGATATTGCGGTTTATCTCGGGGCGCCCACTCCGGGGCTCCGGAGTTCGGTGAGGAGGTTTGGGTTCTTCTCGGTGATGCCGTAAGGACTCGAACAATCGGACCATGTGCTAGGACGTTGGAGCTGCCTCCCCTGGTATGGTCTGGGGTTATTTTCTTTTTATTTGTCTCGGAAAGCAGTAGCTTGTTTCTCACTCTTTTCCAGAGGAGGAAATTTTAGACTTCATAGCATGGTCGGTTATTAGAGTTCCTACGGTGGTAGTGTAGTACTGTACGAGTACTTGTAGGAGTGGGGGTCTATAAATATCTACATTAAATTTTCTATGAATAAAACAAAAACACCTTTGTCAGTATTGAGCGTTTAACTTGAAGCTGATTGGTTACTTCTCCTACATGTCATGAGAAGGTCTATTGCGCCCCGGAGCCATACTAGTATCAGCGAAGGGAACTTTATCTAGTCTTGCTCCCCGTTGTGCTTGTGCCCTTGCCCGATCTCTACGATAGTTCTCTCCTTTAAATTCAACCCTAAGTGCCATACTTACGACACCAGCTAATGGATGATCGCATAAACCTCAAAATAACCGGAATCTTGTGATGGCAAATTTCAGCTCCGGACGCACTCGAGCATATCCCAGACGACACATTGTTCCTTGTGACTAAACCTGTTAGAATGTGTTGCGAGGACAGCATCGGAACCCTCCATCGAATTTCTCTCAAACCTGGAAAGCGTTGGTGAGGGTTCTACAAGAAGTCGCGGAGACTATCGCGGGCTATCGGCCCCCGGCTACCGCCCACCGGGCCGGTTCCGGAGCTCAGTTGATGGATACTCACAGCATTCTCATCACCCCGTTACACTGGTATTTCGCCGCACTCTTTTGAGCAAGCTACAGCCTCCACCGGGGCATGGCGAAGCTAGGCAGGTGACGAATAGGGGTACGTACTGTACGAGTAACTTTATGGGGAAAGATTGAGTCTCTCAAAGTACCGATTGGGCACCAAGAAATTTCCTCGTAAATGACCCCTGCTCTCCCTCCTCCCCGGCTTCGCCATGCACCCCCAGGGAGGAATGTATTGGTACCGGCATTGTAAGGCGGAGTCTGATTCTACCATGTCCGTACAAAGAGTCTGACGGAGGGCTCACTTGACATGTGGTGTCAGTTATGTATTATTACGGGACATGATTCGTCGCACGAGTAGTAGTGCCTGGCCCCGGCCGTTCCGGTAAATGTCCGTAATATTGCATCCATGTATTGGGTAGATCATTCGAGCGTTACACAATCCAAGCTTATTTCTTTCACCCATTTGCCCTGGCGGCTTCGTGACGGGTCTAGGGGTGAGCTTATTCGGACCTATCGGCGAAGTGACTCACGGTAATAACATGTGGCTTGTGGTGGATGCAAGGGGGATAGTGAGTTCCCGGTTTAATCATTCAGGTATTATATGTTAACGTAACGGTAGTGGAAGTGTTCGCTATACAAGTGCGACGAGTCTACCAATGTGTGCAGTACGATATGGCTTCGAAACTGTTTGAGGCCTCAAATGCTCTATTACAAGAAAGGGGCACCACATACCGGTAACAGTCTTCGCCGCGCCCACCACAAAACTGGGCTGGCGGAGAACGGGGGTGTTTAGCTAGCAAAGAGGAAAATCGCCAGAGAAGGGTAACAAAAATTACTTGCTACTAGTCCCTGCTCGTCGCCCCTGCCAAGTTTTGTCGTGCGCCCGGGTCCGGTGAAGAATGTATCTCAAGGGTGAACAACGAGCGCAGAACTGCCCGCGGTATACAAGGGTCCAGGATACTTGGCTCCAGCAACAAGTGCGGTAGAATCTCAAATAATTGGACCCTGTGCTAGGAGCCCAAATTTTCTCTTTTTGGAAAGGGGAGAAAACCACGGTAAAGGTGTGCCGCTCAGCCCCTCTGAACTACACGAGGGGAGAATGCTTGTACTTTCAGAGGAAACTCGAACATCCTGGTAGCACACGATCTCATTATTTGCGATTTCCCCGGTATCCGGAAGCAGGCGTTGTGAGTTTGTAGTAACTTTGTACGGGCGCCCAGATACGCATGGAAGTATTTGCCATATACTTTACGAATCCCCGTTTCCCGGTACTTGTATTCACTGCCTAGGACAACTAGGACAAGTAAAGGAATTGCCCCGCGCGGCAGTGCTAATGTTGATCCCGGACAAAATGGGTGGTAAATACTTTACCGCGCCGCAACCAGCCAGAACACAAGCCTTTCATTTCTCAACAAAAGTATCGGGAGAGCCATTTCTTTGATAAGATGAATCGAATTGGACTCCAGGCAGGCACCCGGTCCATTAATTGTATTTGGTCAAAGATGGCCAGGAAATAGTGATCCTCGTGTTCGGTAAGCCCCCGTTAGATGCGTGACCTATCTTCGATGCACCCCACCAATCTCTTGGGCACTCAGACAGATGAATATAGAGCAGAGAATACTGAGGGAACATACCGCAAGCGCAGCCAGTATAGGTACTTGGTTACCCGGTTTGTTTTATGTTTGTTTTAACGGAAAACTCTCAGCATGCCCCGGAAAGGAACGAGGATCTCAAATACCACTCACATCTAGAACACCCCCCTATATGTTTGCCCACAGCACAGCAACCACCCAAATGATTACCCGGGCAACTGAAATTATCAATACCCGAGCCAACAACCTTCAAGAGAACTCCTGTACCACTAGAACAATTGAAAGCTAAGACTATGTTGGGTAATGAATGAACTATTTAGCTACCACGAACAGTTACTAGAGATCTCGCTCTTTAGGATATGAAAGCTGTTCGGTTACGGGCACGTTTTATAACGGAAAAGCCGTTCCGTTTGCCAGCCGGCTCCCCCCCCCCATGTAGAAACGACTTTCCTTTATCCCAAACTGTAGCGAACGGTCACCTTGCGTGGCAAAAGGGGATAGAACGGTTATATCCAAACCGGCCCGCATTTCTTCCCAACCTCAGGGTTAAGACCCTTTTCTACTACCTAAGAATGTGGTCAAGAATAAATGGTAAACAAAAAGGATACCATAAGCCCTCAACATCCCTGACCGTCCTCACTCAGCTTTGGTAAATAGAGACATGTTCACTAGATACTCAGTACTCTTTATTTTCCTGTCCAGTTCAAAAGAGTAGTTATCATGCTCATCGATCCCCCACGACCGGCAATTGTCTATGAAAAGACTAAAAGCAGTGGGGAGGACTCTTAGTAGCAGGGGTATTCCGGGTCTGTGTGGGTCATGTTAGATCCTCGTCGGATCCCGAGGGGGGGTATTTTGAGAGTTTTCCGTTGTTTTGAAGCATCGTGTAATACGATACTCGTATGTTTCGCTCGAGTAAGAACATGAGTGATATTTTATGATTGCACTCATGGACGAGTATTTGAACACTAAGAACCAAAAGTAAGGCGTTTTTATGCTAGACTCTGTAGGGGTCACAGTATAAGGTTTGTAAAAGTCGTGGACTCTGTCATGCTAGAAACCATTTTAGGGACTTGAATGATAGAATATGAAGCATCAAACTGGTAGAATAGTGTCTTACTTGAACACAAGAGATAGCATGTATATTAGAGCATAAAATTAAGGTAGATGGGTCAAAGTTTTCATCAGAGAGGTTGGGCACCCAAATTAATTGAGCCAGGCTTTCCTACAAAACTCATATTCTATCCCCGCAACGGTGGGAACGTTACCAATGTGGGCCAAATCATTGCTTCACGGATGACCGAACTGCTTCATTTACCCCGATTATTTGTGAAGATCTCTTCACCATTCCCTTGCATTGTTATCTAGGCTTGGTAATAATATTTTCTTTGTAAATCCAGAATTTACCCGTCCCTCGTGATCAATATCGTATGGCGAAATGGTTTATAACCGTCTATTATACTCTACGAGTAGTGTATGTCGAGATACCAGGCAAGGCAAGATCATCCATCTGAACGCCCTTACCGCCCCAGAAACTTGACCCGGGGGAACAGTACCGAAAGGAAAACTCTCCGGATCTGAAGATCAAACCAAGGATACCACGCCACACTCTTATTCAAGGCCGGTCATAAATACACCGCACCCTTCCAAACGTCAAAACAAGCTATGATGATCGAGCAATATCACTCACTAGCAATCAAACCTACCCGTAAGCCATAGTCTGGAACCATCACTGGCTCCAGGCCCAACCCCCGAACCCGCCTGCCGGCGCTACGGATGAACAAACACCCGCCTGGATCCCGGAAGGTTCCTGGGGATTTGCCCCCTTGAGCTGCAAAACCCCCTGATAGCAAAACCTCCAGTCATATTGATGTGCTCGAGTATTTAGACGCTACAAATAGCTATATATAAAAAACCGCCGATCGCAGACCTCACCCCGGGCCCTTAGGGTAGTCTTGAGTCGGAATCATCCACCTCCCTCCCAGTTCCCATAGGGCAGGACGTCTCCCACCCCACGTGATGGATATTCAATACCACTCATGCAGAGGGGGATTGAACTCCTGGGCTCCCGCTAATTGCGCAGGAAGTTAATTGGTTCTTGACATATTAACCACTGCGCCAGCTAGGTATTTCACGAAATGTTACTCCGGGAACAACCCCATATGCTGCCACATCACGGGTTGATTCAGGCTCTCCCACATGAGGCCAGATGATATCACTACATTGCAAATAGCTGAATGTGGCAAGTATCGGAGCAAATATAGCACTTTCTCAGGAGGTGACAGGCCATAAACACTAATCAAAAATTCCTTCACGAGATCGTGAGAAACGATATGATAACAAAAGCTGGGATATCAAAGATAGAAAAAAAGTGTTTGCTCCCCACCCCAGTCCCCAAGGACAGACAGACAGACAAGGCGAGTTCGGCATCGCCACTGTGGTCGTTTTCCGAGCTCAGTTTTGACCAACATGTACTCAATAGCGGGCTTCGTCCGCGGCGATCCCGACACCTCCGCGTCCCAAACCAGTTTTAATTCTCCCGCTGGGCATACTCATTCCTTGCGATAGGAAAAGTCATTCAGATACCTTTTCCGGTGCATCCGCCCCGTTAAGCGGTCTTGAATGGATGACCCTCGGTTTCGATATACCTCCGGGAGAATTGTAGTCAAGGGCTTGGGAAATTGCGGTACGCCTTCAGGTGAACTGAAAGCAAGCCAACGGCCAGGATTGCCTTATCCAACGCTCTACAGAGGGTCTTGGAACAAGATCCGATCGCGGACGCTTCTAGTAGTAGCCCAGAAACCTCTCTTAGAAACTCGAATGATAGAATGCGGGGCATCCGCACTCTGGTAGAACAGCGCTATATTTTTTCCAGCTGAACACTGGAGACGGCACGGGTCGGTCTATAGAATAGGTTTGAAGGAGCCAGAGTTCCCATCAGGGTGCTCGGGGACTCGGGCTCATTCTTGTACAGCCTTGGAGTTTATTGGTGGTTCTCGGGCTTTAGTAGATACACTAGCCCAACTTGATACACAGTCTACTAAACTAATCCTATAGTGACCATCTTTCATAATAGGAGAAAGGAAGAAGAAAAAGGCACGACAATATTATCTAACTAAAAGGTTACTCATCCCCAATCACTACCGGAGAAGCTTCATCCAGACGACCGGTACCCAACAGAAAAAACCCCTTTCGATCCGGGGAGCAGACCAGGAATATTGTGCCATACTTGTATTCAAGGGCCCGTTATCAAAATACCACATCCCTCCGAACGTTACCTGTATGGGGGCAAAGGCTTTGGTCCGACGCACTGCTCCACATCAAATTTGTGCATTTTCAAATGGGTAATTCCAAACACTGCTTGTATGAAAACACTTCAAATCCGTCCACTAATCTGGGCTCCATACGAAAAGATTCATGGCAACCAATGCCTGATGCTTAAATAACATTTTCTTCACTATCATAATATTGCGCTACAAGAGAGGGTGGTAAAGGTGGCTACTTTTGGTGTAAAATCGGTATCGGACGAACCCTTTTGTCCCAGTATCATACTGCACTAAGCATAACAAGCTACAATAGCGGCCCACCACCACTATTCGAGCACATCGCCAGCAACCCAAACCAAGCCTAATTCAAGCCCAAGCCCAGCACCATCACTACAGTAGCTCTGGCCCGACCTCCGAATCCATCCACCGGTACTAAGTGCCACGGGTAAACGAACACCCGCCCAGATCCAGGAAGGTTCCCGGCGATTCGCGCTATTGGTGCGTATAGTATAATCCTTGAACAACACAACTCCTACTCGTACTCGTACTTGTAGCCCAGGCATTAGCTCCAAATGCCGAAGGTGCAGGTGGGATCCTGTCAGAACGTCAACCAGTTTGAGACGCCAATCCCGAGTTCCGTACTAAACATTAATCGATACGAACGACAGGACGCCAAGATAGAAAACGGAAACGGAGCGCAGGCAAGGAGCTCCACCCGCGCAGTCGAGCCGAGCCGAAGCCGAATTCGGACACCCGATGCCGATGCAGTCACTCCCACACCGGGCGCGCAGCCGCATGGGCACCGACCGATACAAGCACTGTACGGTACTCGAGTACGAGTCGATTAACCCACCATAAAACAAGAACCCCGATCTCCCATCCACATTTAACATCAAGCTCCCCATCACACCATCTCCACCGATCCGCCCACACACAACCCAAGCGCGGGACACCCCCACACACAACCCCCACGACCATTACCTCACCCAGGCGCAAGGAGGATAATTCACCATAATATCATACTGTATACTGTACCACCGCCACCTCAGGCAGGCCGATCACCTCATCCCCATCAAGCCCGAGGACCAAATGAACCGACACCCCCGATCACCCCAACGAAAAACAGCGGAAAACCCCGGAAAATCCCAGCACCGGGTACGCAACCCTGTCCATTTCCCATGAGGATTGGCAAAAACGCTACGCCATACACGCATGCATGCTTCCAACGCCCCAACCATCCATCCATCGCAACCTCACGCCACAATGATCCGGGATTTTCGCCACAATTATTTTTATTCATTTTTTCCTTTTCTTTCCTCTTTCAACCTTTCCTTCCCTTCCCTTCCCTTCCCCTTCCCACCGATCGATCGGGGAGGAAAGGAGGGAGGGATGCGGAGCCCCCGGTAAGTTTCATGGAGGAGCTTTGATCCTTTCGCTGCTTGGGCGGTTAGGTCGGGTAGGTATTACTCTGGTGCTAGATAGCGGTCTTCTCGACTCAGCTCCACCTTGAGCTTTTTCGGATCGAGATGTTGGACTGATCGGAAAGGGGGGGGGAGTACCGGCACCGGTATGGATTGCGGATCGTAGGCGAGTGAGGGATTGTGAGTGACGTGGTGTGGTGGGTTGATCGGCTTCGAGAAAATTCGCCCTTGTGTTCATTCTCGTGCTCGCGTGGGGGTGAAAGTGGGAAAAGGGGGGGGGGGGGTTACATACAGATGAGAAGACCGCTTTCCACGATTCGAAGAACTCCTTAAATTCTACCGCCTACGTACGACTACAGTCGCACCTCGCTATCCCGGATGGCCAAAATCCGCAGAATCTGTCCGGTTCAACGAGTAATCCGGGACAACGGGTCTGGTTTTGCAGTAAAGAATTTTTGAATTCACAGTGTTTCATACGGGACAGCGAGGTATCCGTATTATCGAGATCCGGGACAGCGGGGTTTGACTGTACTGTACTGTACTGTACTCGTAGCACGGCGAGTCATTCCTTCATTTACTTGCCGTATCCCCCCGCCGCGCGCGCCAATCATCAGCTGATATCGTACAGCGCCCTCCCAGCCCAGCCCGGGCCCGTTGCGAATCCGTGCCTGGTCGAGATTGCTATTTCTCTGATGTCGGTAGTAAACTTTGATCCGACGACTTTTGCTCCGTTGTGAATAACCCCCCCCCCCCACACACACACAC